>JANHZU010003508.1:61642-79791 GCA_032468055.1 Acrochordus granulatus
GCTTGACTTAAACCCTTTAGTTATAAATTGTATTTTGTGATGTATGTTGGGTGGAAGCAGGGAAGGAAGAACACCAAAAAATGGTTATTCTTTGGAAAATGCAACAATTAGGAGCAGATGGTGTAAAATATCTACAGAAACATCCTTGGCACTATCTGGCTTTAGATAAATTATTATTTTGAAACAATTAAATGGGAAACTGTCCTGTTGCCAAGCCTAGCTTCCAAAATTATATTAATTTACAAGAAATTTCTAAAGTCTACATTAGTATAAGGGGACTTAATCCATGACTTTGTTGGGAATGTACTCATCTGCCCAGAAAAAAATATTCTGGGTGTGAGTCAAAGTAATGTGCCTTAAAAGGAGATGGAACTTTGTTTACCTGTTGCATCTACCATTTTGATGCTATTGACTCCCTGTGGACACTTGTGTCTTAAACTCCATGGGAAATAAATCCTTTGGAGTAAGTTTTACCTCTAAGAAACAAATAGGATTCTGTTGATTTTTGTTCTAGAAACTGAGAGATCTAAGTTCAAATCCTACCTTAGCCATGAAAGCCAGCTGGGTGACCTTGGGCCAGTCACTCCCTCTCAGCCCAACTCACTTTACAAAGTGGTGGTTGTGGAGAAAACAGGAGGAGGAAGATGTGTTAAATTTGTTTGCCATCTTGAGTTGTTTATAAAAATAATAAAGGTGGGATGCAAACAAATAAATAAATGTCATGAACGTATTTTTGGTTTGCTGGGTAGGAAGTGCAGTGGAATAAAGAATTGCTTGACTTAAACCCTTTAGTTATAAATTGTATTTTGTGATGTATGTTGGGTGGAAGCAGGGAAGGAAGAACACCAAGAAATACTAGAACAGTAGACTCAACTCGGAAAGCAGAGTAACACCCAGGGAAAAGGCAGTGGCCGAGCACTTTTATCTTATTGCTAAGACCAAGACTTCAACTTAGTCAAAGGAGATTTTAAACTATGAATAGCAGCCAATCAGTTCCCAACATATGCCAAGGCTTATGCTGTTTCATATGATGTTGTTTGGAAAGAAAATGTGACATTCCAGGAGTAAAAGTACTGGGAAAAATTTGCTAGAAGTTTCATGGTAATAAAAGATATAATGGCAAGAAAACAGGGAATACAGAAGGACATTTTTAAAAAAGGAAAATGAAACTCAAGTACTGTACTGTATAGCAACTGTTCTTAAAGCATTACAATATTTTCAAATAATGTCTAGGCACAAGTAATGAGACAAGCTCCTTCTATACTTCTATGCTGCCAAAAGACAAAGGAGCTTGCTATTCTGAAGACAAAAAAAAATAACAACTAAATTGTCTCTAATGAAGATTCTTCTAGAAATATGCCCAGCTGTACTTTAGAAAGTTTTAAAGAATAGACCTTTTAAACTTTATAAAATTTTAAAGAATTATCTACACTATCTTTGAGGTTTGCCTCTTCTTTTTTTGGTCAGTGATAGTTATCAAGAAAATTACTTCAGGGAAAAGGAACCACTTTCATAAAATATGCCCTGGATATGATGTTCTGATGATGCATTCCAGCCTCCTAGTCTCAACTCTAATTAGCAAACCTTTGAAGGCCTGAGTTTTTGGTTATTGTTGCTGAATACCAGGTCAGTCTGTAATAAGGTTGTTCTCATCTGTGATTTGATCAGGAATGAAAAAGCTGAGCTGGCACATTTTACTGAAACTTGGTTGGGCTTGGAGGGGGTTGTTCCCCTCTTGAAGATATGCCTAGCTGGGTTTTGGGTGTGGCATCAGCCATGATCCTTAGACATAAGCAGAAATGCAGTGATCATTGTCTATGACATTTCCACAGACACTGCTCCAGATTGCCAGGTGCAAGACTCTGTTTGCTAGACTGAGCTCTAGGGTACAGTTGGAAGAGTTGCTATTGTACCAATCTCCTTGCTTCATAGAAACATCCCTGAGCTACTTGATTCCGTCGACATATCAGCAATGGAGTTCCCTTGGTCTTTGGTCCTGAGGGACTTTAACTTGCCTCTTCTGGATGCAAGGTCTGAGAAAGCTTGAGAGTTCATGGCCACTCTCATGGGCAGGGCCTGTCCCAGGTCATACAAGACCTGACCCATGCACTGGATCTAGGTATCATAGCAGTGGCAATGTGATCTAGAATTGGGAGAGACTTTTATTTTGTCATGATCAGATCACTCCCTGATGGCCCTTACTCCTCTGGTGCTGCCCTTCATTGCAGGGAGGATGGACGCATCAAATTGGCTCATGTGACTAACAGACCCAGTTTGGTTCCAGAAGGAACTTGGGATTGTTCCTTAGGGTCTGCTGCAAGGAGCAACTAAAGCCTTAATAGCTAACTATAATGAGTGGGTAGTCATGGCTCTGGACTGGATTGTGTCCAGGGGTGGCCAATGAATGCAAATAAATAAATAAAGTCACACTTTGCTAAGTGCTGTCACCTATTGTAGCACAACTCTATGAAGAAAATTATTCAGAAAGTTGCCAGTTGATTTCAATATGACTTACTATATCTGAACTTGCAGAGAAATAGATGCTCAGAAAAGTGGGAACTGAGAACTCACTTTAAGAAAAACTCAATACATATGAAGACATACAAGGCTAAAAAAACTGGCATCTCTGATTTCATATTGTTTTGAACAGTTAATCTACTTTTAGAAAAAGCCGAGAACCCTTTGTTGAAGGCAGTCAATCAAGGAAAGCTCTTGAAAACAACAAAGCTGAAGTGCTGAATACAGAAAAGAAACAAGAGAAAACTAATGTGTTCATTGGAAGAAAAAGCCAATATATGGTCAATATTTGAAAGACACAGAAGGAAATTTCAGCTGATAAAAAAACCCACAAGGAGTTGATAAAAATCAGAAATGTTAAAGGTTTTGTTTTACTAAAGGTTTTATTTTAGCAGCCAAAGCAAGCTTTGCCAACTAATTGCATGAAGGTGAAATTCAACCTGTAACAAACAACAGCAAGTATCGCCTTTGTACTAATCATTTGATTAGCGGCTGCAGCAAAATTTCACAAACCGAGTACAAGCAGTATCATGACTGAATTGCCAGAATTATTCACTGGAGATTTTACCCAAGGTTTGGGTTTGAATGTAGAAAGAAACTATCAGGTCCATCAAGTTGGGATGGTTTTGGAAAACAAATGGTTAAAATCTGCTGGGAGTAGGATCCAATCAGACAGGGCACCTTGTTCATAACATGGCCAACATTACAATTATAACTAAGTCTGATTTATTGATGTTGTTATTCTGAGGATGCTAGGATTGAGGAAAAGCACCTGGAAAAAATGATACACTCAGGACTCACAGAACAAAGTCAAATGCTCATGGAAAAGACACTTGTTATCAGTCGTGACTGGAGGCAAAGAGCGACAGCTAAAAAGACTTCCTCGATATTTGGAAATATTTATCAGAGCCCAACACCCTAATTTTATAAAAAAGCCTCGGCCTGCTTAGAACTGCCTCTATCCTGAGGTGCCACCACCTCAATGAGTCTTAAGCCCTTGATTACGACTTGAATTGCTGCTTTTCCAGCAACCTTTGCCCAAGCACGCCCGCGCCTTAAACAGCGCCCGCAAAGGAACTGGCTGGACCCCGGCCTACATCTCCCCGGGGAGGGGAGCTCGGGCCGACGCCTCTCCACACGGACTGGCCCCCTTTCACCCCGCGGCTCCTCCGAGCTGAGCCGGCCACCGCCGAAGAGCTGCGGAGCGGCTGCCGGGGCTCCCCGCAGCCTCCGCCCTGGCTCGGCTGCCTAGCGGTTCCTCCGCGACGGCCGCTTCTCCTTCAGGCGGCGAGGCGACGGCCGCCCCCGTCAAGATCTGCGTCACGCGGCCGCGAGTGGGCGGGAGCGGGGACGGGATCTCCCCACGTGACGGGGAGGGGGCCGTGGGTGCGAGGGGGCGGTGGCGGCGGCAGCGGCGGAGGAGGCTGCTGCTGCTGCTGCTCCCGCCGCTGCTAGAGCGGCAGCCATTCCCTCGTCCGGTGCTCGCTAGTCGGAGCGGACCCCAGGAGGCGGAAGCCGGCGCGCCCTCTGATGGAGAGGGAGAAGCTTGGCCGCAGGCGAGGCGGACTCCGGCCATAGAAACTTCGGACCCTCGTCCGCGCTCGTAAAGACCCGGCGTCAGTCAGAGCGGCGCCGGCTGCAGGCGTCCCGGAGAGAAGTAAGTGCGGAAGTCTCGTCCGTGGGAACTGCCGGGCAGAGCGGGGCTCGGCGCGGCGCCTGAAGCGTGGGGCGGCTCCGCCCGGGGACTCCCCGGCGCGCCCCTTTGCGCCGCGCGCGCTTTCCTCTTTGAGGCTGCGGTGCCGGGCGCCCGCCCAACCCGGGTGCGTGAGGGTCGCTGCGCGCGAGTTGGGTTTCGGCCGGGACCCCGCGAAAGGACGCGGCGGGAACGTGCAGAAAGCTCTCGGCGAACCTGCGCCGTCCTCGCAGCCCCTGGCCCTCGCGAAATCGCTGCCGATGGGTTTCTGATTCGCTCGCTAGTCTGGTGGAGGAGACGGTATGAACGGAGCCGACCTCGGGGGTTTGTTGGATTTCTTAGCTGCCCTCCTTGCTCTGCGGTAAGCATCGTATTAATCGCCGTAGCCCGCAGGAAGCAGGTAACTTCGGGTGCGGAGGTGAACAGAGCCGTCTTGAATTCGTCGTTCCTTCCCGCAAGCCGATCTCGAACTTGCGCGCCTGCTTGCAACTCGCCCCGTAGTCGGCGTCGGGTTGAAAATGCGTGAGAGAGTTTGGGCGCAGTGGGGCGAGACGGTCGGATAGGCGATGCTCTGTCAGCGCGGGAGGCTCGCCCCGGCAGCGCCCGTCCGGGTTTTGCTTCAGCCGTGCTCAGCGAGGAGACGGCCGGGGACAGCGGCCTGCCTGCAGTGAGGCCTCCGTCCGCTACGCGCTTGCCCGGGAGTGAGTAACGGGGAGGCCGGCGGGGCCCCTTCTCGAGAAAGCGGGTTGCTCCGTGAGAGGGAAAAGGGGCGAGTGGGGTCTGGCCGGCCGTCTGCGCCGCTTCTGCGTAGATCGCCGGAGGGAGAGCGAGGATGCGGGGGCGGCGGGCGGATCGTTCCCGCGAAATCCAGCGCAAGGAAGGGCGAGGGCGAGGACGGAAAGTACCGAAGCATCCTGTGCAGTATTTCGTCTTCGGTGAAAGTTGGGAGCGGATTACGATCGGACGTTGCCACGTTAGATAGATGGTACAGAGAAAGGCGCGCTTGCTTGTGATCATCCTAAATATTTGATTTGACGTAGATAATCTCAGTTATTTGCTAACCGGCCTGACGGTTAATGTTTTCAGAGCTTTGGACATCTTAAGACTTAGGAAAGTTACCTTTGCTGTGCGTTGTAAGATGCTTACAACTTGTGGGTGGGGACTGCTTTTGATCTTCCCAATGTATCATTTGAAGAAGGTCTTTGTTTCAGTTTTAAAACTTCTGTTCATCTATTGACATGGTGCTCAGATATGCATGGTAATAAATTGTGTCTCCTTGAAAGTCAGAGCCAAAATAGAATCCTTGGATGAAAAGATTTCTGATTTTTTTTGTCCCCATCCTTAAGTCCATAGAACCGTAGCCCAACTAAAAGTGAAGAAAAATGCATACAGTTCAGCTTTACATTATTTGAACGTTTTCAAATTCTGAGTATTTGAAATATTTAGATAAGGGCTTTTGTGTATGTTAGCAAATTAGAGTCAGAGTATTATTTGGGGAAATTGGTAGGTAATGGACATTTTAGAAGTATGCACGTGCACATACATGCATAAATATTTTTCACATAGAAATATCGTGCTACAAAAATAATATTATAAAATATGTAATATACAAAACCCATAATAAAAATTTGGTAGATTACTGAAACAATATAACTTTAAAGATTTCTGAAGAATTGTCAGTAAATCTTAAAACTGCTTCATCCTCTTCTGTCTTCAGATTGATTTCTTCTGTTGAATGAATCTTATATTTTCTGCTGAGTAGTTTGCTAGTGCTGAGGAATGGGGAGCCAGGTCTAAATAGGTGACTGTTAAGAAGTAAATTACTGTATATCTGGTGGCTTTGGGTATGTATGTATAAGACTGACTTTTGTCACTTCTGAATGTTAGAAGTAATTACATTAATAACCATTTACTTGCAATACTTTGTACAAACATATGAGGTTGCATGCAGAAAGGTTGTTAAATATGCATCTGCTAATTATAATAGAAAATAAAAGGAACAGCTCTCCAAATAATACTCTAAAGAGATCTATTAGAGATGTGAACTTGCTTAAATCAATGTTTCTGGAATGCTCTCTTGGGAGATAATTACCATCTTAATGAAAGTGAGAGTTCTGAACCTAACCTAGGGTAAAACTAAATACAGGGAAGATATTACTGTAAATACAGGGAGATATTACTGTATTTGTCTTTGCATCTCTTTTCTCTGAAGTAGGTTCAGTTCTTTTTATGGGGGAATTATCCATTTGTATAGAACCTCATTGGGATTGGATTAAGAAAGCAGTCAACATGTAAGATGTTTTAAATTATTCTATTATTGGAATTTGCTCTTCTGTGGTGAACCAAGAAAAATTTACTGACATTTGACACCTAAAGGTATCAGGTGGAATCTTCTCACACCAATCCAATATTAAACTTGCTTTGTATCTGCTTATGTAAAAATCAGTGACACTCACCCTATTGCTGCTAAGTCTCGCTTGTTGTCCTTTTCATACAACTTAAATTTCATAGGTAAAGAGGAAGAAGTGGGCTAAATTAAAATGGAAGTGCACCTTTAATTTGTCAACTAACATCTGTGCGAAGGCAAGAGAAAAATATAAAACATTTTTCTTTTCCGCTTCCTTCCCTCTGCCCTCAGTCATCACGTAACAGATGAATTGGAGGAAAAGCTGGTGTGAAACACCCTAATGATGCAAAGGGTTTGCTGCTAGAACACAGTAACTACTGATGCTTTAATGTTAGCTTTTATTAGTGGAGTTTGGGGACAGACTTTACCTTTTCGAAGGAAAAAAAAAGTCTTTTTTGTGGTATTTTCTTTCTGAAGTTTGGCAGTTTTTTAAAAGAATTTCAAACAGCACATCTTGCCACCATGAAAAGACTTAAAAGACTGATTAATGTATATCATCCCACTGTTAGCAACCCACACCAAGAATTCTCCTTCTCTATAATGCACCCACATGAGCCACATCTCAGCAGAAATGCCTCCTCCTCCAATTTTCACACACTATTTGCAAGAATCTTTATTTCCCACAGTTATCTTTCGTTGAAAGTATTTTTTTTAAATTGGTCATTCCAGAAGTCTTGGGATAGGATTGATGGGAAGATCTCTTCCATTTAGTACCTGGGAAGAAATTCCACTTAACTCTTAATTTTGAAATAGTCACATATAGGACAGTATTGTCAGAATGTTAATAGAGTAACAGAGTATACTGTATATATTTTTTTAATTAATAGTGACCTTATAAGGTAGTTTAGAAGCATCTAAATGATTCTTATACAGTACTTGATAGTCTGATTTAAAATAATTGTTTCATATTTTTTGCTCTTAAGCTTATTTTTGCTGTTGCCTCTCCAAATCAGTAGAAAATCAACAGAATTAACAGTAAAATGGAAGTCATAAAAGGTCATACAAATTGGATAGAAGTGAGGCCTGGAGTACATCTTTCCATCTGGAGGAAACTACTAAAAATATCTCAACGACTCCTTGTTCCTACTTTTGTGTATGTCCATGTGTCAGTTTCCCCCCTCCCTGAAAGCTAGTTCATCAGCAGAGTTTGTCTATCACTTTTACTGTCTCTAAGGGTTCAAGCAATTTTTTAAAAGCTCGTTACAGAAGTATAAAAATGATGCTTGAAGTCATGTGAATGTATAGCTGTTAAAAGAGATGGGTTTTTGCATATTCTGATGAGAATGTTCAGAAAAGCTGCAAGGACAAGTTTTTTTCCATACCTGTCATGTGAAAGTTTTTTCTGGCTTTGTCCTACCTTTATTCTACAAAAATGTCTTAAATGGGGAAATGTGGATTATAAATTTTTGTATGTAGACACTTACTAGGAATTTGGAAATCTGTATAATCATTCCTAGTACCAGGCTAAACCTTTGTGCCTAGAAATTTACATATAAATTGCTTTCCTTTGGACCAGCAACATCAGGGCAGCAGCTAAAGAGCAGCCTGCTGCTCTTTTGAATGTGCTCCCACCTCCCATGCAGTAATGCATGAAAAAGAATTTGGATGACAGCTAATTCACACATAAATATAAGTTACTTGATTGGTGATTCTCCATGAATCTTGTCAGTGTCTTTGGTTCACAGGCATTGCTCTTGAGATGGTCTACTGAGCCTCTAGATGTAGGTTTCTTTCAAGCACTGTGCAGTTTAGAACACAACTGTAGAATGATGCTTAGGTTCAAATAATGCTTTTGTGCTTCTGAGCAGCCGATGAGTGGTTCACCATGGGGTTTCCATTGTTAGCCCTGTTTCTGACAAGAATTATGCAGCCATGTGCAATCTCCAGTGTAGCTATCAATAGTTATGCGAGGCGTCTTGGCATAACTTCTTCCTTGGTGTCTTGAGAGTTCCATCTGCTCTGAGTCAGCCACTGATAGAGATTTGGTTTCCATGATGACTGTGGTCCTGGTGTGGCACAGCTTGACATCCCTGAAGTCATTCTTTCCCCTTCCCCCCCTTATTGTATACCTTCTTCCTTTTTGATCAAGCACTTTGAATGAATCACAGAGGTAAGCTGGTAGCATCAGGAAAAGAGGTAAATTATTATTTAATGTGTTAAATAAAAAAAGTCAGCCTTTGGAGGTTAATCTTTTAAGGTCATAAAGGGCATCTGATCTATTTCCTATTTGAAATTCTGAATCGGAACAATAGCTTTGTTAGCTTTGAGTTTATTAGGTCTTGTTGCCAAAAAATGCTGCTTAACCAGGTTTTACATACTGAGGGAAGGACTGAATGCAGAAAAGAGAGAACAGAAACTCTACAGTGCATTTCAGGGATCCTGCAGTGCAATAGCCACAGTTGTCATAAGACCTATAACATAACTCCATAGCGTTTGCTGGAGTCCCAAATTAATAAAAAATAATTTTAAAATAAGAGTTTATTTCAATTATGTTCAAACACAGGAGGTCCTCACTTAACAGCTGTTTCAGCAACCATTCAGATTTATGATTGGGGTGAATGTATAATTCCAGCCATCACAGTGTTCCCACAGTCATGGATCACAATTTTGATGTCACAGTGAGCCACTTTCATATGATCATAATTTCTGATGTTCTCTGATGATGGCTCTCCACAAGCAAAGTCAATGGGGAAGCCAGCAGGAAAGTAAAGTCTTAGTCATGTGAGGTCCTTGCTTAAACTACGTGCATGGTCCTCCCTTGACTTTGGCAACAGGGATTGCTGGAACTGCTGTTACTAATTGCTGTGATCAAATGACATTAGAACTGCATTGCTTAGCAATAGCCATTCTGGTCCCAGTTACCATTGTAAATCAAAGAGTAGCTATAGCCCAAATGTCATGAAATGAGCAAATGTGGTTTTATTTTTTTAAAATCTCTCACATTCTTGCAAAACCATCATCCATTAATCATCATGGCCAGTGTCTGAGATCAGTTATAAGTGAGCAGTCTGGTGTACTGATTGAGATAACCTGTTTGGGACTGGGAAAATTCTTTAGTGTGGTAATTTTGGCTCAATCTTTCTCTCTCAGACAACCTACTTCATAGCACTGTGGGGTATCAGGATAAATGAATAGAGTCTATGATTTAAGTTCCAATAAGAAAGGCAGGTTAGAAATGTAATTTTAAAAAGGAATAAATAAAGATGATGTAGATTATTTGGTTTATGCTCTTGGTCAAATTTAGCAAACTGATATCTTTCATCAGAAAATCCTGTACTTGCTTTAGTGGAAGAAAGTATCATTTGGTTTACTTAGAACTTGAATAGACTTCAGCAAGAAAATTACACATATATTTAAGATTTGTGCATTTGAGCATATTAAAAGTCCCATTGATTTCAGCAAGAAAATTACACATATGTTTGAGTTTCACTCATTTGCAAAGCCAGAATATTCCACTCATTTATTCACTTCTTTCAATAGCTTTCAAACTTTATAAAACATTCATCTAAGAGATATATACAGGTAATCCTCAATTTATTATTACATTTGGGACCAGAATTACTGTTGCTAAGCAAGGCAATTATTAAGTGAATTGTATCTGATGTTACAGCTTTTTTGCAATGGTTGTTAAGCGAATCACTGCAGTTGTTAAGTGAATCATGCACTTGTTAAGTGGATCCAGCTTTCCCATTGATGTTGCTTGTTGGAAGCTGGCTGGGAAAGTTGCATATGGCAATCACATCCCCCCAGCATGCTGCAGCTGATAAATACATGCCCCCTTTTTTTTTCAACAGGAGGATGTATGAAATCAGACACTTTGATATGTTTAAACAAATGTTTGCCCAAAGCTAAACTTTTAATAATACAATAATAATACAATTCTCCATGCTGTATCTTAATACTGTATACTACTAATAAAGTTTTATTTGTTAGATTATGTTTTTCTTTACAAAATGTAGGGAAGAGTCCCTGTTGAAATGAAAGGAGAGAAACAAAAATAATCCTAAATCACTGCTTTAATGGCTCTATGTGACTACAAGAATTTCTTCTGGGCACCAAAGCTCCTGATCTTGAGTTATATCTAATGATCCTCCTGGGGAATGCCCCTCCTTCACTTGATCATGTACAAATGACTCAGTGCTGATCCCCATCTTCCCACATGGTTCAGTCCTTGTTTCCTCCACAATCCCCTTCTGCATTTAAAACCACACACACAAAAACACACTCTATAGCTTTTTGTTAAGTATTTCTTATCTGAAAGTCTATTTAATGAAAGGAATTTTATTAAATTAAATCCTTATTTTTTATATGTATGTTTATTTAGGTTTAATTTGCTAAAATTTAAGTTCTGTAATATAACATTTAGGGGGTCGGTGGCCTAATGGTTAAGTCAATGGGCTTGTTGGCCAGAAGGTTGGTAGCCTAAATTTGAGACCCAGGCACCATGTAACAGAGTGAGCTCCTGTTATTCGCTCCAGCTCTTACTAAGCTAGCAGTTTGAAAGCATGCAAAATGCAAATAAATTGGTACCACCTAAATTGGTGGGAAGGTAACAGTGTTTTGTGCACTTTGTTGTATAGTCATGCCAGCCATATGTCCATGGAAGCATCTTTGGACAATTCTGGCTCTTCGGCTAGGAAATGGAGATGGAATATTGTTGAAAGGGGAAATGGTTACCTTTTAAATGAACATTTAAAACTATGCTCTTAATCCATTAGACACACTGAATCTGGTTTAAACATCTTTTAAATTTAGGTTTCATTAACATATCACATATTTTTATATATTTAGATAAAAATTTGTTTAATTAGTTGATTAGGAGAAATGGATGGAAAAAGCCTGGTCTTTTACAACTTCTTCTGTTCACAGGGTAAATTTTTATCCCTCAATTTTCATCTCTTTTTATCTCTAAGTAGCAACATGTTTACAGGGGGAAGGTGTGTGAAATAGTGGTTCACTTAGTTTTTTATAATAATGGGGAAAGACATATAGAACTGTAGGTGAGCAAGTAGAATACTTACTGCTGATTAAAGAGACTGAGCATTTAGAAGAAAGCTTTTAAAAGATTGGTTACAGGCAGTGGAATAGCTCTTTGAAAAGCTGGAAGTAATATTTACAGATTATTGTAAAGGACTCTTCAGTGTTTTAAATGGTTATAAACTAGTAGAGCTGCATCATAGTTGGAGATCTAGTGAATGCATAGGAAAGATGCTCTTGGCTTCTAGAATATTTGTTTATTTAATTTACAAATCATGTTTATGGGATGGCTGCCCATCTCATAGAACATGATTCTGGGCAATAACGCCATAAAAATAATGCCATTAAAACATTGATATTATTATTAAAAAGGCTAAATGAGAGCATTAGATATTATAAACAATGGAAACATCTTAGGAAATCGCCCTTCCTTTGAATGATGGTTTAGACATTACATTTATTATCTTTACCTGATTTATTTTGGCAAGTTATTTACATTTTATAAATAACAGATCAGAGTACAAATGAAAAACCCTCTAGATCTACCTGAGAGCTGTCTTTTTCCATAATAATAGCTTCATGGTATACTTAGGGACCATATACATTGTTAGATATTAGGGCTATGCAAATCCTTTGAAAGTGGTGCTTTGCCACCATAAGAGTGCATGCGAAGCATCTCCCTTTGAATCAGTAAAGCAGTTGTCTCATTTTCCAGGTCTTTATTGTTGCTTCATAAGCAGCTGTTATCTGGCTCTGCAGGTGTGTGCACACATAGTCACTTCATGAACAAGTATGCAAATACAGCTGAGAACTATGTCTATTCTCATTGTAGCTGAGATCAATTTATGAAGTGCTGGAGTCTGGAAAAAGATATATCTGTTTTAATGAGGCACTGCACCACTTTTGAAAGACTTGCATAGTCCTGTTAGATACCACCTCTAAAGCATTCTTAAAATTAGGCTTCATATTGTTCTTTTTTCAACTGCTGTATTATGAGTTCCCCTTCATAGATGGAAAATTGAAACATCAATTTGCCTAATACTACCTAGTCAGTACAGCAGAATTTTAACCAAGTCCTAATCCAGTTCTTCTTTCCGATATCCTGCAAGATACCATAAAAATACGTTTATATTAAATAAAAAAATCTGGAAATTGGTATTAATTTGGTTGCTCTTCTATTTCTTTTCCAGGGCATTGGGTTCACAATGGCCACAGCTTTGCCCAGAACACTTGGTGAATTGCAGCTTTATCGCATCCTGCAAAAAGCCAATCTCTTGTTCTACTTTGATGCCTTCATTCAGCAGGGAGGGGATGATGTTCAGCAATTGTGTGAGGCAGGTGAGGAAGAATTCCTTGAAATTATGGCCTTAGTTGGAATGGCTAGCAAACCTCTTCATGTCCGAAGGCTTCAGAAAGCTTTGAGAGACTGGGTCACAAATCCAGGCCTTTTTAATCAGCCTCTCACTTCCTTACCAGTCAGTAGCATTCCAATATATAAGTTACCAGAAGGATCACCAGCTTGGTTGGGAATATCCTGCAATAGTTACGAACGGAATAGTAATACCCGGGAGCCTCACATGAAGATTCCAAAATGTGCCTCCACAGCATGTGTACGGAGTGTAAGTCCTGGCAAGTCTGATGGAATAGGGAATTTAGTGCCGCAAAACAGTAGTGAACAGAGACTGTGGCAAGGACACCATGGAACGGAGAGTGAGCATAGCCTTTCCCCTGCTGACATTGGTTCTCCACCCTCACCAAAGGATAACACAGAAACTTTGGATGCAGCAGCAGCTCTGTCAGTAACTGAGTGTGTGGAACGCATGGTTTCTACCCTCCCCAAAGGTGACTTGAATGAAGTCAAAGAAATGTTGAAAATTAATAAAAAACTGGCCAAGATGGTTGGTCACATCTTTGAAATGAATGATGAGGACCCTCACAAAGAAGAGGAAATCAGAAAGTACAGTGCAATATATGGCAGATTTGACTCGAAGAGAAAAGATGGTAAACATCTCACCCTTCATGAGGTAAAATGGGGACTGATGTTCTCTGCTAGTTCTTTTTCAAACTCCTCTGATTTTTTTTCATTTGTTAGGGGAACATTGGTACTTTGTGTCAAATTAATAAGAATGTTGTAGTCCGGAGAACTTTTAATAAATTATTTTTATAGATGTATTGTAAAAATATTTATTTTTAATAAATGTAATACATTAGGCATTTTTATGGAAGACACATTATGTAAAATGGTTCTTGAAACGGTAATCCATTGTTGTGTTATTTCAGAACTTGGAATTGACTAACTCACATCTTTTTAAATCCTGTTTGTTTGCTCCTTTTGAAAACTTTTACAGTAAATTCACATTTAGATTATTTTATAATATCTTCCTTTAGAGAGAGCTTAATATAAGAGCTTGATCAGTAATTGTTTTTTTCATGCATTTAGATCAATAAAATGTTGGTAAATAAAGAAAGGATCTTCAAAAATTTTGATTTCTCTCCAAACAGAACTGTTGTATTCCCAAGGAAGTAGTCAATAGTTCAGGGACATACTGTATTTTTTAAAGATTTTATTCATTTCAACTACAGCTCTGTGAAACCATATGTCTGTCTGTTGTGTTGTGTTGTAGTATTTAAACCCAAGTTCAAGATGATTACATTTTGAAATGTCCATTTCTGTTGGATGTTATTGAACAGCAGTAAAATAACTGAGTCAATGTTGGTGTTAAACTGCATAAGCATAATCAAGTATGTATTTTACATAAACAAGTATGTATTTTACAGTATTTCTGTTTGAGAACTAAATATTGCCTTTGGAAAAAGCAAAAATAAAACAATTGTTATTGAGTTAAATATGGTCTAATGCCATTGGCGATTTTGAACATGTTCAGGAGATTGTTAGTTAAAGCCCTTGAAGTTTTGATAATTTGCCCACTTAGCACAATTGGCTTTCAAAAATGACTTTTACTCATTTTTTTTGTAGATTGTACTATACAGTTGTAGTTACTTTGATATTTTTATTAGCGGTATGTTCATTTATTAATTTGCATAAATAGTTTATTCTCAGGTGGAACAAATTTAATAGTTAATAATTTAATAGTTAATGATACAATTCAATATGCATTTTCTTGGGAGGCAGGTTCACTAAACCTGATGGAGTTTAATTTCAGAATAGGCATATATTGCATTGCACAGTTTTGCACTCTTTTGGATAAGCGATGGACCATTTCTCCAGATCTTTTGAGGTTCCCTATCCAATCCTAGTTAAACTTATTATCAGATCTTCCTTTTATAAAAAATGTATATGGACAAGTTGGTATAGATGATGGACATTGATGAATATATATTTTATGTGCATGAAACCAGAGAAAACATATGTGGGTTTGCATATATAGGGTTCTAGAATGCTGGAAATTTGGTTGCTTGGATTTATAAAAAAATATTAGTGTTAAGGAAAGATCATCAGTGGGCCTTTCTTGGATTTATTTTGCCCAGGGGATGGTTTCCTACAGTTATGTTATTGCTAGTGAACAGTAGTTTCAAGTCGATCGGCTAAATCAAAGACTGTTTCATTTCTTTCATATGTTCTTCAGAACAAGTATAGCTTTACTGCAGCAAAATAATAATTCAGAGCCAACAAACTTTTTGTTTTTCTGGTCTGTATTCTTTGATAGATCACATTGAAAAATGGTCCCTGTTTTGCTTGTTACATATTCTTTTTCCACCACTTCTGGGCAACAAGCTTTAAACTTAAAATGATTACAATATTGCACAGGTATGAAAAACATAGTCTTGTGATTCTTCTTCATTTACCGTAGGAGGAGTGAATAAAGGTAGCTGTGGAAGTAATACATAGAATGCTGCGTCTTTGGCTCCTCTCTCCATCTAAACACTGTTCTAATATTGATATAAAAGTATAACATGGATTTCTCCTCTACATCTGACACTATCTTTCCTTACTTCCAATATTAATGAACTTTCTCTTGTTATTTTGTTGGCTTTGATTGTAGATTTGTAGGATAGATGTTTTTTCTGATGTTATCAGTGATTTAATTTGAATTATTATGGAGAATGAGGAAATGATCTTGGAAAAAAATCCTTTAAATGGCTTTTGACAAGCTTTCCTTTTCTTCTGACCTCCAACCATTACTGGTGATGGCTTCTCTGAAGATTGTTGAACCGCCCATCTTTCTGCGGTATCTGCACTAGAAATAGTCCCCATGTTTTCAAAGATCCAATGCATTGTGTCAGATACTGGTTATTCAGTTTTTCTTGCTTAATCTTTATCTTTAGGAACATAGAGACATGGATAGGATATCTGGTGACTTCCAGTATCATGCCATGCATATTCTAGCTGGCATTTACTTCTAAAAAAAGAATTTCTTCCTCCACAATCATGTATTTGCATACTCAGAAAAACAAAATCCTGTTATTATGGATAGCAGTTTATGCTTAGTGCATCTATTTGATCAATCTGTTTAAGCAGCTTCGAGGCTGTATACAGTTTTTACAGTGCAGTTTTCTTCTCCTTATAAGCTTATGCTTGTCCCATGTGGAGGTAAACTAGATTGATTTTGACATATTTTTGAACTGATAGCCTAATTTCTGTCCATTTGGCTGTAGGAAAAAATTAGTCTCCTTCTAAATGTAGAACATGTGACAGAAAATGAGTTCCAAAGGAATCCAAATTCTGTCAATTACCATAAAAATTATTCACTGAAGAATGTGACATACAAGCCCTGACATTTCTGTATTTTATATCAATAAACCATTAAACATTTAATAATAAAAATATTATACTAAGCATTATTGGGGGAACAAAAGGGAATAAGAGTTTTTGTACCTGTATACAATAATGAATACATTTTAATCCATTTATTTATTAAAATAGGTAGAATATAAACATAAAGTGTTATTTTGAAAGACTTTCTCATTTGGAAGAGAGTTAAATAAGCGAAGTCACAATAATATTTCCATCTTTATGATTACCACAGCAGCATCTGTTTTAGTATGGGAGGATGGAATGACAGTTGGGATGATAACACTAATTTGGTCAATTGTTGACAGTTTTAGCATTTTAGAGGCAGTTGGTTGGCTTGGAATGGCTTTGATGATTATTGATTTCAGGCTTTAGTTTAAAATTTCAACTTACTGGAAATTTAATTAATTAACTGTTTCTTGTACTGATAAGAATTTGTGGAATTCATTCTTAAACGATTTAAACACAAACACCTCTCTGACTTTATCACATTTATTTATCAAATTAATATTGCTACCCATCTCACAAGAAGTGATTCTAGAAAGGGAACAGCAAAAAAGTATAAAACAATAAACATGTCAAGCACAGGCATATTAAAAAAGTTAAAATAAAAACTACGCACAAGAGATGGCATAATAAAAAAGTTAAAATAAAAACTACGCACAAGAGATGGCATAATAAAAAAGTTAAAATAAAAACTACACACAAGAGATTTGATCATCAATAGAGCCATCTCAATATCTCACCAGTCCCTTTGCACCCTTTAAAACTCAAAGCCAGCATCTTGGATTGGACCCAGAAGTAGATTGGGAATCAGTGCAGTTCACATTATGCTATTCTAGAAGCACACTGTATTTTACACTTGCTGAAGCTTCTGGATACTCTTCAAGGGTATTACAATTATTATCTAATCAGGAGGTTGAACTATGGTGTCCTTGATGCTTTCTGAGCTTGGTTCTTTGCTTGTAGACATTTCATTAATCATCATCAAGATAACATCATCAGTGCTAGTAATGATGGGAGTATAGTTTTCTCCTTGGTAGTTCCTTAATTAGAATATTGTTTTTTGCTTGATCATTTGTCTGGTGTTAATCCCTGCTTATCTGAGTGCTGGCAAGAGCTAACCCCACACTCATTACACTGATGATGTTTCCAAATCAGGTAATGAAACAGCAAGCTCAGAGAGCACCAAGGACTCACAGTGATTGGGAAGTTATTTTCTCCTGATTCCAACTCTTCTAAATCTCTCCCCAGTATTTTCAGTAAATGAACCATTTCTTTGTTATCTAGCTGTGAGGCACAGATTTTTCTTTGTAAGATTAATAAAATTAATTTAGCTTGCTCACATTCTATTTAGGGGGGAAAAACTTCCCCAAATTATAGTGTATTTCATTATTAGATTATCTGATTTGTTTGTTACAAAATTAAATTATTTGTGCATTAAACAGGTTGTCTAGCCTTACCATTCCTGATTAGATGCACCAGTTAACATTAAAAGTTTGACATTCCTAAAATTTTATTTTTTTAAATAATTATGTACTTATTTCAGTTAAACAGGAGTGTAACCATATTTCTTATTTTAGGAAGACTAAAATCCATTTAGCCATCTGTTTCATTTTATTGAATCTTAATAGATTGAGTCAAATCTGCAATTTGAATGATTCTTTTGTTTATGCTTATTTTATACATTTCTAGCGGCACTGAAATTCCCTAGACCATTTCTGGTAACAGAGTAAGTAAGATATTATTGCTTCCAGTTGCTTCCTTTTCATAGAAATTAATGTTCTGAGGAAATATTGATT
>JANHZU010003508.1:141075-152565 GCA_032468055.1 Acrochordus granulatus
AAAGCCTTGCCCCATGTGCATCATGGTATATCTCAAAAAAGGGTAGAGTTTCTATCACCTGTCACAGTAGCCATCTTGACTTTTTTGGATCCCCAAAGGATACCCTTCAAAACTGAAAGATTACAGCCTAAATATGACTTGGATAGAAAAAGGGCAAAAGATATAGGGTGAGGTGACTTGGTCATATAGAGAGAATCAGTAAAGGATGAATTGCAAAACAAAGAGATGAAGGAACAGTGTATGGGTAAAAAAGAAAGGAAGGTTGTAGGTGAGTGGAATGGGTGAGATCCTCAAAAAGAGAAAGTTGAGACTTTTTTTTGTTTAAAGGCAAAGTGTGAATTGGTGCATGGACCTGTTGGAAGCAAGTGTAGCCTTGGATAGAAAGATCTGGAGAAGAACTAATAGGAAGATCTAGATCAGATTTTATTCTCTCATATACTCCTCTTTTTGCATTCAGCAACCACATCTTCATATTTGTGCAAAATAATCCACAGTTTGTTCGATTATCATTATACAAACATACAGTATATTTTCTCAAATTCATTCATTTTTCTTGAATTCATTCATCTCTCAGTGATCAATGCTGAAGAACAAACATCTGGTCTTTAGACCTTCTACCTGGTACAATGCCGCAGTGCACTTTCTATGTGTTGCTTATTTTCACTTCTTATATCTTTTCAGTCAGAATTTAGACAATACCAATTCATAGTTTTGACAAATCCCATGTAAGCCCTTTCATTCCAAATTAAATTTTCACCTTCTCTGCTCTGCAAATATTCATCAGTTCAGGTCCACAAGGTGAGTGTATCTTTATTGAGTTCTGCTGTATATTTCCACTTTCACTGAGCATATAACATATCTTTTTTCCTTTTATTGCAATCATTAATTCATATTCTTGACTATATCCTTCAAATGATCTTTTTTCTAGTTCTTAGCCATACATTGGCTTTGTTCAATTAAGGATTTGTTATAATTTTATATAAAAATATTTATATCAAATTATTATATCATGGGGGCGTGGTGGCTGAGTGGTTAAGATGCTGGGCTTGTTGGTTGGAAGGTCAGTAGCTCAGCAGTTTGAGACCCAAGCATTGCCACATAATGCAGTGAGCTCCTGTTAACTTGCTTCAGCTCCTGCAAACTTAGCAGTTCAAAAGCATGTAAAAATGCAAGTAGATGGGAAGGTATCAGCATTCCATGTGCCTTGGCATATAGTCATGACCTCGGAAGTGTCTTTGGACAAACAGTAGCTCCCTCAGCTACTGTTCACAGCTCTATTCACAGCTACTGTGAATTGGAGATGAGCACTGCCCCCTAGAGTTGGCCACAATTGGCAGGGGAAACCTTTACCTTTACCTATAGTTTTTTTAAAGAGAAATTTTTGGCAAAAGTGGAAAGAAAGGACAAGATTATCAGCTTTAGTCACACCCATACCACATGCATCATTTACTCTTAACATTGTTAAGTTTGGAAAGTATATTTTGGCCAATCTATTACAACCTCATCCAAAGCCCCATTATATTCTCAGGATGCTCATGCTACTCTATACAAGCTAGGTCTTCTAAAGGCTAACTTTCAAAACTAACAAACAATTGTCTCACCAACTATAAGGTACATGCAGTTGATATATTCAAGATGCAATAAAAAATTTAAAAGTGCCATCATTAAAAAAACTTGATCAAAATGTGAGGTGGCAGATATTTCCCTGATTACTAATTTCTATAAACATCAAAATTTAATTTTAAAGAAAAGGAAATGGATATACTGTACGAGGGTTGAATTAAGAAAATGTCTCAAATGATACAAATCACCAACAGATGGCAATGTTGCTGTGCTAGAAACATTTTTCCTTCACTTCAATTGGCAGGAAGTGCTATGAGAAAAGGCTGTGATGCCGCTGTATGTGAAATGGAAGCCTGCAGCAAATACTCTTCAATGCACTCTAAGCAATGCACTGTTATTAATTTTTTACTGTCAAATAAATTCCTCTAATTGAAATTCACCCCCAAATGCATCCCTGGGCCACAAAAATATAAGAATGGTGAACTGAGAAGAACTGATTCAGATGATCAAGAATCAAATGGACAGCCCGGGACTGCTACTGGCACATTTCCCATGAGAAAGGTTGATAAACTGATTAAGAACAATTGATTGATCATCAAAGCGAAATTGTTGTCCAGTCTGGCATGTCAGAAGAACATGTGGGTCACATTATTGATGTTCTTCAATATTGGAAAATCTGTGTGAGATGAGTTTCTCAAATGCTGATGGCAGAAATAAAAGCTTCATGAGTTGAAACTCTTCATACTACAAGAATGAAGATCAGCAATTTCATCACAGCATTGTGACAACTGATAAAATATGAGCTTACTATATTCAGTCTATAAAATATCACAAAACTTCACTTGTGAAAAAAAAATCAAGTCACAGGTTTCAGCTCACACTTGCCATTTTTGGTCCAGAGATGATGTCATTTACATGGATTATCTTGAATTTAGCACCACTATCAGTGCAGAATGCTACATTGCAATTCTCAAAACTTTGAAACAATGATTAAACAGAATTTGAAAATGGAAAAAAGGTATTTTTGCTGCAACATGATATTACAAGTATCATTAGCCCAGAATTTACAAAGAATTTAGAAACCCAAATAACAAAGAGGAAAGAATCTTACAACTGTTTTTAATAGGATAAAATGCAGATGATCTTCTAGGCTATAAAATAGAGGGACGGACAATAATTAAAACCTGCCACAGAATGATATTATCTCATCCAGTGTCTTGTTCTAATTTCATCGCATGTTGTGGTCATTCTGTGCTAAAAATAAAAATGTAGTGATGATTTCCTACAATGAATAAGAGATTTATAGTGCATCACCAGATTTATTATACAACATTTGTATGAAATATTAAAGGGCTATTTGACTAAAATGGTATACTTTATACAACTCCAGCAAAATCTGTTTTTGATTTTAGGTAGAAATGCTTGCAGAACAATAGCCATAACTTTCAGCTATCATCGTGACTCCATTTGCTTCATTGTTATTCCCCCACATTTCTATTGTTGTGACTTTGATAAATAAAAATATCAAACACTCTACAGCTGTGGGTTTGTGTGCACACTGCTGACCCTCAGCTTTTACAAAGCCCAATACATACACAAATACACAATCCATCTGTTTCAAATAGAAGCTATTCCAGGTTTGATGATCTGACCTTTTGAGAAATCCCCCAAGCTGGTTCCCTCTAGCTCTTATTCAATTCACTTTAAACAAAGTCTGTAGCTCACGTCCTCAGTGTAGGGAGGTGAGCTACATGGGATGCTTTTACCCTTTCCTGGGGTATTCTAATTCTAAACAGACAAGAAAACTTTATTATTAAATATTAGTATTAGAAAAACAATAACCACAGCAATATACAGACTTGTATATTGTCACACATATACAACCTTTAAACATCACTAAGCTAGTGATTCATTTCTTTGTGTCCTGCAAAGATGCTTGTTTCTCACCAGCCATTCATACACAACAGGCAAAGCAGCCTCCTGAAAGGTATTGTACATATATAAATCATGCAATTCTTCCTTTGGCCTGGCAAAATGCCTGATGTAAAACCTATAAAAGTCTTAGGTAGCTGTTTTCTCTCATGCTCTTCCTGGCTGCTTCATCCCTCCTTTGGAATTAGAGCTCCTCTGAATCCAATCTGTTTCCCCTCCTCTAAGCTGCGAAACATTTCCCAGTTACATTTAATAATAAAAGTACAGTTGCCTTTTTTTTGCAATTTTGCTACAAGATATGACCTGGATTAGGGAGAATTAATCTCCTTCTCAGCTCTTCAATTTTCAGTCTGTCCAGCTAATTCAATGGGCTGTATTCTGACTGGTGAAGCATGCCAGCCTCTCCCCTCCATGCTGGCTGCCCGACTGTTTGTTCCTTCTTTACATCCCTCTCTTTCCCCTCCAAAGCTGCAAGGACTAGAATGGGCAAAGTGCTTTTCTTCTTGTTTATTGATGAGTATTCTTGTATTAGCTGACTTAAAGCATTGCCTCTTACTTTCTTAGATTGCCTCTCTCTGAGGCTCCTGTTTTCTCTGCTTTTCACCTCTTCCGTTTGCAGAACTCTGCCACAGAAACCTTAACACCCAAAATCCTTATTTCTGCTGGCAACCTCTTGCCAGTTGGCACTCAATGTCAACTCCTTTGCTATTTTATTTTATTTGTATATTGCCCCAATTACTATAAAGTTGTCTAAAACAAAGACTTAATATAAATAATGTTTACAACTTAATATAAATAATGTTTACTTTAACAGCAGCCCCCCACCCCCCTAACCATCATACTATATATTAGACTCATTCATGTGACAGGAGTAATGTGCTTTCCTTTCATCCGTGAGACAAGATGAAACGATGCCAATATAAAAACCCTTGGCCCACAATTTACCATTCACCGTGAACTGACTGGTTCTCCTGTGAATGAGCTGTAAACTGACTGGTTCTCCTCATCTAAATCAGGGTTCTTAGTCTTACAGATGGATAGAACTCCAGTCCTTTTTCCAAAGGCTTGGTAAATAGGGGAAACCAGGGTGATGTATTTTGCAAAACGAGTTAAGAAAAGCAGGAAAATTGTATTTAGGAAGGGAATGAGGAAGAAGAAAATGGAAAACAGCCCAGGAGGTTACCAGTGTTCAGAGATTCCTCCTCCGTAGCCAGGTGAATATACTTCTGTTAATATATAGGCAAACACTCCTTTCCTGCCAGATCATCTTGGACCAGCTTCAGAATGAACTAGCAGTAAGAGGCTATATTGTCAGGCTATGTTGTCAGGCATGTCATTGGGGATCAGTACGTGCAAAAAGTAAGTTTGCAACCCAGCAAGATCTGTGTCTATGTGGACCAGACCTTTGGGCCAAAGGCCCATTAGTATATCAAGCACACAATGGACAAGGAAGCAGAGGAGGAAGAGGTTTCACTGGGGCTCTGCTAAGGGTTGCAGGGTGACGGGAGACAGTGCCAGCCCATGTTATATGTGGAAAAAAGAATGACTCAACAGGTCATGGGTTGTCTAGTCTTTATTATTTCTCATCTTATTTTAATCTTTGAAAAGATGCAAAATTGTAAACTTTTTTCATTTGTTAAATGAATTCATGCAGTGGCTGCTGGTTACTTTAAATTTTGCAAAGAACACAGCTCTGTCAGATTAATCAGAAGCATCTCTATTGTCCTTTCTGGTACAAAGTTATATTTGAATAAGATCTCCACAATCTAAACTCTGAGTTTCATTTCTTCGTCTGGATTGCCAAGTATTTAGAAACCTGCTTCTGCATCACCTCTCATGCCTATAATTTAGCAGCTTCTTTTCAGGTAACACTCAAATTTCTTTAATTACAATGATCATTCAGTCTGGAACAAAGCTATTTAAAATGTGACTGGGGCTGTGTTTCCAGTATCTGATTATTCTGAGTCATGAAGCATCTTGTGAATACAGTAGTAAGAACATTGTCAAATGGACATTTGCTCACACTTGTTTAGATCTTTTCCCTTACATGATATATATAGTGTTGTTGGCCACTCAGAATTGTGCTTCAATTTGTGAAATTTACTGTCCCTGTTTTAAAATCTCCACAACTCAAATATTGTTAATAACTAGTAATTTAAATTAAGTCACACTGCTAAATGACTGGATTTACAACAGCCCACAAGAAGTTGCTACAAGGCCGCATTTAAGATTACATAGTGCAAAACTAAATACATATTTCTATAGCAGCATTTTATGAGCTATGCTTGTTTTTAAATTCTTTATTGCTATTTAGCTATTGCTGATGCAGGCTAGATAACTGAGAAAACCAAATAATACCCCAACATGTCAATACAAGTTTCATTGATCATAGAAAGACCTTTAGTTGTGTGAATCATTTTAAACTATGGAATATGCTTAGAAGAGTGTGAGTTCCAGAACATATTGTTGTTCTCATGAGAAACCTATATACAGGCGAAGAAGCCACAGTAGTGGCAGAACAGGGTGGATGCAGGTTGGCAAAGAAATGAGACAAGGCCATATATTCTCCCCTTACTTATTCAATCCATATGCTGAATATATAATAAGGGAAGCTGGATTGGAAGAAGATCCTTTAAAAGTAGAAGAAGAAATATCAATAACCTGCACTATCCTGATGAAGCAACCCTGACAGTAAAAAATGCAAAGCATCTGCAAACTCTGGAAATAAAATTCAGTGAAAAAATGGGATTAAAATTAAATATAAAAACTCCAAGCAAATGGAAAAAAGTACAGTAACAATCCTTAAAATCAACAACAAAGATACTGAAATAGAAAATGACTTCTGCCATTAAAGCAAAGGAACAAGCACTCTAAACATACACCGCAAATTACCATTAGGTAGAGTAGCCAAGAAGGCCTTAGAATTCAAATGCCATGAAATGCCTTTATCTACAAATATCAAAATAGTACAAGCATTGATATATCTTATGATACTCTATGGAAGAGAAAGTTGAACTTTAAAGAAGCAGAATATAAAGAGTATTGACACTTTAGGAATTGGGTGTTGAAGAAAAATGTTAGAACACTGACAAATCAATGGCAAATCAATGGATCATTAAACAAATCAACCCAGAGTTGTCACTCAAGGCACAAATGATTAGGCTCAAATTATCCTACTTTGGACATATTATATGAAGATTCAGTTTTTAAGAATCTAATGCTGGAAAAATGAAAAGAAAGAAAAGGACGCCAAGCAAAAAATATAAGATAATCATCTTTACTCTATTTGCCATATGCTGCAGACCTGTATCATACAAACCGATGGTCCCTAGTACTATAAGTCAAAGCATTGGGGGGCTAGTCTATCTTTCTCTTCTTAATGGATTTTCTCTCATAAGGAAAAAGTTGAAACGAATCCAGGGTTTCAACTAAAAGAGTCCAGAGCCCTGGTAAATGTTCATGTATGAAACAAATCAATTGCAACTCTTGGCATCTCATCTTGAAGTATGATATATGTCTATATGTCCTTTGTAATGATATCCATTATTATTTGGTATAAAGATATACAATATAGATGTCCAAACCCCATTCTCCCTGCACTTGTGGCCATCTTTCTAAAGGTGCTGTACCTTGCCCACTTTTCCCCAATAATTATTTTAACATTTGTCAGTTGCTGGTATTACAAAGTGCGCAGGCTCACTCCAGCCTGTTGAGTCATGTGAACTCTAACTTTCACCTCACCCTGTTTTCTACCTGTATGGAATGTATGGAATGCACAGCCCTGGTTGACAGTGGAGAAAAGAACTGGAAGCATTTCCAGTTTAACCTGTCAATCTAAGCCATGACATAGCTTTATTGGTTTAAAGTATGCAATTGCTTGCTCATTCATTTCCCTCTCACTCATGTTCCCACTTACCCCAAATCCTACTCAGTTAGGCTGGCTAAGTCCTAGCTCGAGGAATGGATGCCACCAAGTCTGGACTCTGCATGATTTAACATGTGGGTGTTCCCAAGACTCTTTTTATTACCTAAAAAGAATTGATAATTGATTTACAAATTCAGTAGCTGCCAATAGGATTGAAGTTTCCTTGGATTCTGACCCAACATTTCACTGTCTTCTCATGGCATTTCTTTTGCATGTCCTATAGTCCTTAATGACTTGGTTCTTTCTTATCTATTTCCAACAGGAACTCTTTTTTCATTTTAAGTGGTTTTGATAAATTTCTGACCTCTGTCCTCTCTGATCATTTTTAAATTGCAATTTGCTTGTCTGTGGTTCTTAGGCCATTGCAGCTGATGGTTAATAGGTAAAAGCTAATGGTCACAGGATTTCATTATTTTTATTCTCTCCTACTCTTGAGGAGAATTGCTGAGATGCAGGAAGAGATATACTCATCAGAGCACACTGAATGGAAGGCCTCAGTCTGGCACCAGCAGGCTTCCAAAAGGTTGGAAAAAAGGGAATTTCCCAACATCTTACCAGTAACTCAAAATATACCTCTGCTGTTGCATTGTTTAAACTACGAGGTTATGTATTCATTTTATAAGGGATGTTTAAGGGTCCATGGTGGCCAAGCAGTTAAGATGCTGGGCTTGTCGGCCAGAAGGCCGACAGCTCAGCAGTTCAAGACCCAAGGAGCACCACATCATGGGGTGAGAACCTATCACTTGCCCCAGATCCTGCCAACCTAGCAGTTTGAAAGCACATAAAAATGTATGCAGATAAATAGATTCTACCTTCAGTGGAAAAGATAGCAGTGTTGCATGTGCCTTGCTGGCCACATGATCACGGAAATGTCTTTGGACAAAAGCTGGATCCCTTGGTTGTAAATCAAAGATGAGCACACTCACATCCAGAGTCGGCCAGGACTGCAGGAGAAACCTTTACCTTTTTATCTTTAGGGTAATGTTTACAGCAGTTTCTTTTTTGTATGGAAATATTTATAAGTGCATGTAATGAGAGAGAGAAGAGATGGGCTTGAGACTTAATAATACTCAGAGTAAAAACTGCTGGGATTTACATTAATCACCAAGAAATGACTAACATCCTTGCACTTTCAATGGTATACTTTAAACATTACTAAGTCTTGATTCAGCCTGCAATGTATGGATCCCACTTTCCTTGCTGAGAGATTCAGAGACTGAAGAATTGGAATTACTCAGTCTAATGAGCTTTTCATAAAACATCCCCAAAGTAAGCATTAATCATTTTTAAACTCAGCAGTGCCTGGAAAAGATGTAGCATCCTTTCAAAATAGGTAATAAGTGAAGCAGAAAATAAATAATAATAATAATAGTGACAGCAGCAATGATTTAAACTGTATTTTAAACAGGAAAAAAATCACTTTTATTTCTCCCTTAATTCAAGTAATAATTTTCAAAGAGACCAACAGCTGCTGAATAACATCCCATTTCTTCCTCCTCTACTATGCTTTGAACATAAATCTAATGTGCTGTTTGTTCTCTAGTGACACTAAATCATAACCACCCACTTCCACTTGTATGCAGCTGGTCCTTCTTATAGATATCACTACTGTATGGTCACACTGAATCATACTTCCTCAGGACCCATCTCTGCAGCTGTTTGCTGCTTTCCAATTGCTGGCTGTGTAAAATGCAGACAAACCTGACCTCTGTGTTGAGCCTAAAATAAATACATTTATTTTTTGTCAGAAGCTTCCTCTTATTCCTTTAGCGACAAACTGAACACAGAAATGTAGGATTTTTCCTTCCCACCAATATAAATATGGCAGATTAAAAGATATACTGTAATTTAAAACTCACATTCTGGTTTTTTAACCCTGGTTTGCTTGCTGTGGACCCATTTGGGATAGTTAGTCTGTGATTATTGCCTTTGTGGAAACAGTATTTTGACCAAGGCAGTGGACTATCTTCATCATACCTGTTAAAAGCTCTAGATCCTGTTCTTTCAGTTGATTGATTCTAAGCCTGGAGTAGTTTTAACATGCCCAAGTTTTTGTTTTATGAAATTATTTTCAGCTTTTAATAATACTGTTACGCTCTCAGAATAGGGATTGGGATGCTATAAGACAAGGTAAAACTTCAGTCAACAGACTGAAGTGGTAGCAAATCACACATCTATCCATGGCTTTGTTTGCTCCTACCATGACCATCTGCAGCGTTGAGTAATAACAAGCCAAGCCAAATTGCTCACCAAGATTTGCTCTGTGGCTTCTTAGCATGGGACCTTGGGATATATCCGCATGGCACCATTTCCATTTCCTAGCCCTTCTGAGGCATTTGAAGCTGCTACATGATAGTTCATTCTTGCCTGAGATTGAAAGAGAATGCTGAGAACAGGCAGGAGATGTCAGGACCCAATCATTGTTCCCTCCAGCTGACCAATAGGGCAAAAATCAGTATTCGGTGAGTGCTCCACCCCTTGAGCTGCAGAATTTCCTGGAATAACAAAAATCACTCTCCAAATTGCTCCCACTTCATGCAGAAAGAGGAAAAATACATTGCTGCCTTCTCTCCCCTTTCTTCCTCCTAACATTGGCACAAATTGCTGCTGATGTAAAGAAAATGCTGCCTGGATATTCTCATTCTACCTGCATATATGCCCACTGAAACCAGAGATGATGGTTTGACAAAGGTATCATTTTTCAGCCAGGCACTTTTCCCAACAGCTGCAACCCCAGTTTTAAGTTATCGTATACATACTATAGTGGATGTGGGAGTACAGAATAATAGCTTATTTGAGCCCAGTGCCAAAGGATAAATGTATACAGAGTTTAGAAAAGCAGGGAAATGTTAGTCAATGTCTGTAATTAATTTTTTATTTTAACCAAAGTAGAAAAAATCAAGCCAGACATATTTTTTTCCAAGAATTGTGAAACTACCTAGAAATTGACTAGGATTAAGATCCTTTGACCTAGAGGTTGCCTGTAAAATTTGCTAGGGAGCTCTGAATTCAGGGAGGAGGCAGGAGAAAGGGAGAGTTCCTGCCTCATTTGTGGAGCTCTAGTATAAATATATAAATGGAAAGGCAGCAAAAGTTAATGCAAAAATTGCAAAGGAAGATGGTTTATAAGTGCTTGAGATAATGTATTGTTGAAATCAGATTGAAAGGATACAAAAATTGAAAATGAGCAAAATTTGGAAGGAGCAATAAGATTTCATGCTAATCCATGGGTAAAAACATCACATTTTTGCTCTTAAGCAGCTCACTGGGAATAAATGTAGACTGAATATAAAACTGAATGACGAATGCAGAAGTAGTATGTTGAGGTAGTTGGTTCATCTAGAAAGAATGAATGATGATCAAATTATAAAATAAGTAGATGAAGGAAGAGTGAATGGGTCAAGAGAAAGGGGAAGACTAAAAGAGCAATTGTTTCCTAACTGGTTTATAGTTTCTTGAGTCTGTCCTCTTCCATTTTTGGGTATTGGGCTTGTTCCTCACCAGTTCTCTTGCTTTCAAAGCTTACATTTAGCAACAATACATTGGAAGGAGACTGGTAGCACCATTTCAAGCTACCAAAAAGTCCTTTGGATTTTTGGCTACCATAAACTAACATGGGTTTCCTCCTACAAAGCCAGCAGCATCAATGGAGTTGCTAAGCCAGAAAAGCCTTTGGTCTAATCTTCTGCTGAAGGGTGCTGCAATTCTTGATTTTTCCAGTGTGTGGCATCTGTAAACCACATATGGTTACTTCTAAAGTTGTAGAAACATAGCTTACTTACATTTAGAAAAATCTTAGCACATGTTGGAAAATTTAGATTGTGTGTACAACTAAGAGAACTAATTCAGAAGAAATAAGAATTGTAGGGGAGAAGTGTTATTAAACTATTCTGATGAAGATTCTACTGCTTTTTTCAGAATTGAGAAAGCCTTTTGGATAAAAGTGTGGGAATCAGCCCCCCTTGCAGATGCAAACTCATGGGAATCAGCCCCTCTTGCAGAATCAATTGAGTATCAAATTGACTCATGAGATCACGTCCCCATAAATTGACATGTAAGGGAAGGATAAT
>JANHZU010003508.1:158609-170423 GCA_032468055.1 Acrochordus granulatus
ACGGTGAGGTAGCAATGATGACAGCTGTGGTGGCAGCAGAGATGGATGCCAGGAATCAGCTGTTTGACAGCCAAGGCCTCTGGGAGTGGCCAGGAACAGTGGTGTGGAAGCAGCAACAGTGGCTGTGATGGCAGTAGCAACAGAGGCAGGGAATTCAACTGTTTGGCAGCCAAGGCCTCCAGGAACAGCTGTGAACAGTGCCATGACAGCTGTGATGGTGGCTGTGGTAGTGGCAGTGACAGGGGCCAAGAATTTAGCTGTCTGGAGGCCAAGATCTCTGGGAGCGTCCGGGAACAGCGATGCGACAGCAGTGACAGCAGTGTGGCAGTGGTGGCAACAGATGCCAGGAAGTCAGTTGTACAGTAGCCAAAGCCTCTGGGAGAGCTGGGAACAGTGCACAGCAGCAGTGATGGTAGCTGTGGTAATGGAGATGAAATCAGCTGTTTGGCAGCCGAGGCCTCCAGAAGTGGGGGGTTTGGAAGCAACAATGGGATTATTGTGGCCACTGGAGAAGACAGAGGAGATATTGGTTGGCTGTGCTGGGAGAACTGTAGACCAGTTTGGTTGGGTGCTGACTCCAGGGTGAGAGTTGGGGCCAGCCTGGGTGGGTGTCTTTGTTGTGTGGAGAATTCACTAAGGGACTTATGAGTTGGCCCCCCCTCTAGCTTGCAGTGAGAGGGCTTAGTGTGGAGGAGTAGGCATTATATGTGTGGAAGAAGGGAGAAGGAAGGATCCCTGCAGGGCGCTGAAAGTATAGCTATAGTGCTGGGGGCTTCTGTTCTTTATCCCTTCCTCTAGTGGTTGTGTGTGTGATTGTGTGTGATTGTTGGGAGATGGCAGAACCTATGGCTTGAAGAGGGGGGATGTTGGGATGGGAGGGGGAACATCACCCCAGGGGGTTTTGGACAGGAGATCATATGCAGGTGGTGATGGGCATGGGGTGCTACGGGAGCTAGAGGGCAGGCCATTGCAGGGGAAGACACCACTGATGTTTAGTATTGGTCATGTGTTCTGGCCCTCCATGTTGATGCCCAGCCCCTGGTCAGCATGTCCTTGGAGGCCCTGTGGTCCAGCTGCTGCTGGTGAAAACCAGATCAGTCAATAATAAAGCTCCCCTGATTTGCACATCATTGAAGATGTCCTAGGGGTATTGCTGCACAGTCCTGCCAAAGTCCTGGTTATGTTCTGGAATCAAAGGGTAGCCAAGGCTTTGGATAGGATTGTGCCTGTGTGGCGTCTCTACCCATCATACCTGATACTTCCTGTGGTTCATGGAAGAGTTACAGATGCTGAAGAGACACCTGGAGCACTGCTGGTGGGAAGACAAGGGAAGAATCCAACCAAACACAAATCAGAGCCACTATCAAGGCCTACCTTGTGGAAATAAGGATGTTGAAATGTAATTATTTCTCCGCCCTTATTGTGTCTGCAGCGTGTTGTGCTTCAGCCCTGTTTAGAGTCACCTAAACCCTTCTTGGAAGGGGGGATTCGGGAGATCTTCTACAGGGTCATGCAGAGGAATTTGCTGAACACCTGGCAGAAAAAGTCACTTGAATTCAGTCCCAGTTGGAAGCCATGCATGACTCAGGTGCACTTGAAATGCCTAGAGAGGAATCTTGCCCTATTATCTGGAAACAATTAAATCATGTTGCCCCTGATGAAGTGGACAGGGTCCTCAATGCTGTCAGTGCAACCACTTGTCAATTAGATCCATGTCCCTCCTGGTTCGTGAAAGCCGCCAGGATGGTAACTAACAGGTGGGTCCATGCAGTGATAAATTTCCCACTGTGAGAGGGGTATTTCTGGGACCTTTTAAAGAGGCCCTGGTCTATCCCCTGTTAAAAAAAAACTTTGTTGGACTCCACCTGTCTGGACAATTATAATCCAGTCTCCCAAAACCACAAAAGGTGATTGCATGACAGCTAGGAGGTGGATTATCTGGGCCCTTTTCAGTCTGGGTTCAGGCCTGGTTATGGGATGGAGACAGCACTTGTCACACTTGTGGATCTCTGGTGAGAGCAGGATGAGGGTAATGCATCCATCCTGGCTCTCCTTGACCTCTCAGCAGCTTTTGATACCATCAACCATGGTATCCTTTTGTGTCAGCTGTGGGAATTGGGGCTGGGTGGTACAGTTTTGCACTGTTTTAGCTCCTTTCTTCAAGGCTGGTCCCCGTTGGTGTTAAAAGGGTAAGAGAGGTCCAGTCCACAGCTTCTACTTTGTGGCGTGCTGCAGGGCTCAGTCCTTTCTCCTCTCCTTTTTTGACATCTACCTGAAATTGCTGGGTATGATCATATGTCACCATATCAATATGCTAATGATACTGAAATTTATATCTCCATCCCTGATGATCCAAGTGTTGCTGTCTTGTCCCTGACTCATTGTCTGGAGGCTGTATGGGTCTGGATGGGGGACAACAGGTTTTAGTTGAACTCTGGAAAGACTGAGTGGCTTTGGGTATCCAGGGCTTCTGGTTCTGGGACATTAACATCTCTAACTCTAAATGGAGTTGCACTGCCCCAAACAGACCCTGTGCACAATTTGGGGTTCTCCTGGACTTGTGCCTCCTGTTTGAAGAGCAGGTGGCAGTTGTGGCTAGGAGGGCCTTTGCGCAACTTCATATTGTGCACTAGTTGTGCCCTTTCCTGGACCAGGAGTCCCTACGCTCATGCCCTCATCATCTCTTTGTTGGACTACTGCAATGCACTGTACATGGAGCTACTCTTGAAGAGCATCCAGAGGCTGCAGCTGGTGCAGAATGTGGAGGCACAGATGATTTTAGGGGCCCATAGAATGGCCCATGTAGCACTTTTATTCCACAAACTGCATTGGCTCCCAGTTTGCTTCTGGTTGCAATTCAAGGGGTTGGTTTTAACCTATAAAGCTCTACATGGCATGGAACCAAGTTATCTGAGGAATCATCTCACCCCAATGGGAATGACCTGCCCCATCAGAACCAACAGAACAGATCTGCTTTGGATCCCATCAACCAAGGAATTTCAGTTGGTGGGGTCAAGAAGAAGAGCCTTTTCTGCTGTGGTTCCTTCCCTGTGGAATATCATGCTCCTAGGGTGATGTCTATGCCCACCCTTGCAGCCTTCTCGAAGGGCCTTAAGACCCAGCTCTGCCAGCTGGCTTGGGTCCCCCATGGGGGTAAATCATCTTGGAGGTGGCAGGTAGCATAGTATTGACTTCCTCCCCCATATATATGTTTTCGTTCCTTCCCTCTCTGTATGGCTGGTTTTTATTTTTATTAATTTTAATAGTTTTAAAATAGTTTTGCTGCTTTATGTTTTTATTGTGAGCCAAGGGTCATTTTTGAGTTCAGTGGCATACAAATTTGATACAGAGAGAGAGAGAGAGAGAGACAGACAGACAGACAGACAGATAAGGTACTGTCATTATCTGGCTATAACTTCCAGCAGAAACTGGCCAATATTGTGTTCAGGAATTTGTAGGATCTGAGAACTTCAGTTGGGACCCTAACCTGTATATTTTCTTTGTATGAAACAGTATTGCAAGTTTGGCACTAAGAATTTTAAGGCACAATGAGTGTAATAATCATTACCAAGATAAATGAAAATGTTAACCTCAGGAATGCAAACTAGTTGTATGATAAAATTAACAAGTACTGCTGGGAAGCTCAAGGTTTTTAGATACTGGCTATGCTAAAATAACTTTTTTAAATGGATTCTTAGACTACTTTGCTTAAATAAAAGGATCCGATGCACAGGGGATATACTGCTTCATCTCCCACTCCTTAATACCCCTTCCAATATGCATATGAATGAACCAAATCAATAAGCTTAAACTTATCAATCACATTGATGGCTGTTTCCTTCCACATGTGAAGTAATTATTTCTAATTCTTTGCTGTAACCTTTAAAATAAAAGAATAATTTGCATATGGCTATAAAATGGGCTTGTACATCCATCTCTTTAGCTTCTTCATCCTGTGGTACTGGATCTATCAATAGTATTGTCAATTTGTGCTTTAATATAATTATATCGGGGCATCCAGTTTAAATCATACGAAATGCCGGGCTGGGTGAATCAAAGCCAGAATTAAGATTGCCGGGAGAGATATCAACAACTTCAGATATGCAGATGGTATCACTCTAATGGCAGAAAGTGAAGAGGATCTAAAGAACCTCTTGATGCAGATGAAATAGGAGAGTACAAAAGCTGGCATGAAACTCAATATTGATCCCATCAGTTATTGGCAAATAGAAGGGGAAGAAATGGAAGCAGTGAAAGATTTTACGTTCTTGGGTTCCATGTTCATTGCACATGATGACTGCAGCCATGAAATTAAAAAATGCTTGCTCCTTGGGAGGAAAGCTATGGCAAACCTAGACGGCAGACACATCACCTTGCCAACAAAGATCCGTATAGTCAAGGCTATGGTTTTCCCACTAGTAATGTATGGCTGTGAGAGCTGGACAATCAGGAAAGCTGAGCGCCGAAGAACTGATGCCTTCGAATTGTGGTGCTGGAGAAGACTCTTGAGGGTCCCTTGGATTGCAAGGAGATCACACTAGTCAATTCTAAAGGAAATCAACCCTGATTGTTCATTGGAAGGCCACTGAAGCTGAAGCTCAAATACACTAGAACCTAATGTGAAGAGAGGACTCATTGGAAAAGATGGTGATGCTGGGAAAGATTGAAGGCAAAAGGAGGATGGCAGAGGATGAGAGGGGTTAGATAGCATCAGCAAAGCAATGAACATGAATCTGAGCAAACTCAGGAGACAGCAGAGGACAGGGAGGTCTGGTGTGCTGCAATCCATGGGATCACAAAGAGTCGGATACAGCTTAGCAACTGAACAACAATCCAATTTAAATATACCCTGAGAAAATTATTTGCCCACTCTTGCTTAGCTGGCTTCTCAATTAAGTCTTTTGGCACAGCTTCTGTCTTTGCTCTTGACTAATGTTTGGAAGGAGATGTTCTTTTAAAACTGAATGTTGGATGTTGAAGTGTTTAAGAAACCCTGATTTAGCCACTGTGCCCCTGCCTCCTTTTAATTTTTTTCCTTTAGTTTTATTTTTAGTTGACTGGTAAAAAGAAAAGGGCTAAATATGTTCCTTTCTTGGCCATCTCTGCAGCAGCAGGAAGCAGTTTAGAAATGTCCACCACTGACAGACTGAATTATCAAAGCCTATATAATGCAAGGGAGGATATTAATTGCTCTGGGGAACAGCTGACTGTGTCAATGATGTCAGAAAGGAGTTTAGATATCTAGATGTCACCTTTCTTTAATGGATTGTAACCCATGAAATTTAGATTTCATAGTTGTGTCAGCTACATTAAAGTCCATCTCTATCATGGGATTGTGTTATCTTATTCCTCTTCTTTCCACACTGCTTAGAGCAAGCGTTATTCATCCATCTTTAGATCCATTTGATTTACTGTCCCCATTGCCTAACTCTATTCTGCCTCTGTTGCAGATGATCTGAATCCTATCAAATGGAGAAAACAACTAGGCAGAAGGGAGAAGTTGGGGCATTGTAACAAGAACTGAGAGAACCTGGCTTCTGAACTCTGCTTGGAAATTTCTTGACTGGTTTGTCTGCCCTTCCTCTGACACCCCATTTCTGCATCTCTCGAGCTTAAATTAATGTGGAGTAAAGAAACACACAGTATGGGAATACACCAGAATGGAAACAGAAGGAAGGAAAAATAGGAGAGAAGAAAAAAAAAGTTCTGCCATGACTGGTCAACTAGCTAACTCCTTACCAACTGCTGGGCAAACAGTTTTCTTGCTTCATGGGGAAGAAACAATGGAAACACAGGAAATACAGGAAACCTAGCTAATAAGCAATAAAATCAACATTCCTCTTCCATAACTTTATTTGAGACTAGTTTGGTAGATCCTTGGGGAATAAATGTTCTCACTGTTATTATGGTGGCTGTTTCAGTAGACTGAATGCTGCATGATCTTTCTATATTTTCAGCTTACTCATGCACTTTGATTTGCTTCCCCTGAAAACCAAGCAATGTTCTTCATGCATGCAGAGGAACCAAAGGAAAGATGTGCAACATTTCTGGCTCCTGAACATTCATAACAGCAACAGTTCAAACCCAAATCAACATTAATGTTGGGTTCTATTTTCTCGACCTCAGAGGCACATGTACATATTGTGAAGCTCTATTTTTATTTCTAATTTGTTTGTGAACAAAAATATCTTTCTCTTTTTGAACTGCTCTTATGGGAGAGAGTAAAGTTTATCTCTTTCCAACACTAAATTAACAAATGTTCTACAAAGAAGGACAAAGTCAGGGCAGGAAATAAGTCATTCATAGCAATGATCTGAAATATTATCAAGAAATGAGCCACAATAAGAAAAAGACTTTGTTCTCTCTATAAACTTTCTGACTGGGTAATCTTATACATGTCTATTTAGAAATTATCCTATTGTCTCCAGGTGTTCAAAGGGGGAAGTAATATTCTATCCAATTTATCAATGAAATCCAATAAACTGATGCTCATGATCATCTGGTACATCATGAGAATAATGGATTTTAATGTACAAATCAATTATGCACTGCATTTAGTTTTATAACTTTGTATGGACATCTAGGGATATGGGTTTTGGACAGCTACATTTCCTTAGCCCCCTCTACACAGATGAACCAGGATCAAAAGAGATATCAATCAGGTTCACACATCATGGCTGATTTGGTTTTGGCTTTAAGTGTTATATGAATCCAATAATCCAGTTAATTAAACCTTATCTTAGCACATCATATGCTAAATAATTATAATCATTTTTGACCAGGTGTTCACTGTGTACATCATCTCATCTTTCCTTCTTTGTAACATTTAATAATGTAATATACAGTTGTTCCTATCACATTCTCTAGGGAGATCCAATTGCTCTCCTTCTCTGTTTGCCTAATTTTATATCATAGCTCACATTCTTGAATCAAATGTATTAAATCTGTCTTTTTGACTCTGAAAGTCTCCTTTGTACCTACATCATTTCTTTTTCTTCTTTAAGATCAGTCCCCCTTCTTTCTAGAATTCTGATGAGTAGCATTACTGATACATGCAAAAGATAAACTTTGCCAGGACTAAGCTGCAAGATCAAATTGAACTTCCTACAAGAGCTCATTTTCTCTGCAGGCTAATCACAGTAATTTAACTGTAAGAAGGCAAGCAAAGACAAGCAGTGCAGTTGCTAAAAATTTGCTACAAGGTACTTTGATCTAATTAAAATACAGGATGTGTCTTTATGTGTTTACCATGTATTTTATAGCCATGATTAATCACAGTGCTTAAGTACTAGAGCTACTTATTATATTGTGATTAATTAGTATTAATTTTGGTGACTTTTAAATCAAAAGAAGAATATTTAATTTTCTTAAAATCTGTGAGATCTAGTTATTAGATCAGATGATGATGCTTTAATTCCCATTAGCCCGGAAGTTTGGTGGTTAACTTCAGGCTAATTTTTATCTCAACCTAATTTTCTTCATAATATCTTTATGAAGATAAATTGGGAAGAGGATCCATACTGTCTAATACAGAATGGTCTAACTATGACAACCTATGCAATCATTTTCCTGTGCCAAGTGGGATACTTTGAAATATGATTAATATTTCACTGTAGAAAGGGTCAGGATCACATACAGTATCAATGAAATATATTATATACAGGTTCTTCTTATTGTCAATTACTTGCTGGATATTTTGATTCATACCTTCCAGAGTATGGATTCATACCTCCAGGCCACAAATTTTACAAAGGAGAAAAGAAATCACATATTTTACATTCAGTAGACATTCAGAGTTGCTAGCCTATGTTCCTAAGTCTGCCTGTAGCTCCATTCCCTCTGAGAATAAAGAAAAGCCTGTAAACAAGAGAAAGAGGGAGAAGGTCAAGATCAAAAAGAGATTTATTTCATTCTCTTTCTGGACCTCCTGCTCATACCTCAAAAGTAGGTCACATCAGGAGTGATTGTCAAATAAGAATAAAGGTATAAGTCAGAGTGGTTGTCAGTCCCTAGCACAAAGGTTGAAATGACAGCTTCATGGATTTAAGAGATAAATAAATATTTAAGAGATAAAGACATAAATGATGAACTGAGTAGAGGGAACTTGAGGCAGCTTGTGAGATCTGGAGGAGGAGCAAAAAATTGAAATTAGGATGTTTAGGAAATCATGTGGGAAAACTGGATGTGGGACAAGATTCTTTTGCACTGTTTATGTTACAAATCTCTTATCATGCGGTCATCCTGCATATACTACCATTCACCAGTGATCAAAAAACATAATCTTCAATAGATACTAGCACCCCTGAAACTTTTCATTTTTCACATTTTCAGTTGAAATGTGGTGTATATGCAAAACAATTCAGTAATACCAAATAGAATTTAAACACAAATGAAAACATCTTCAGAATGAAAGCAGTATAAAAACCACAAGAGGATAAGATTAAAAGCACACATATGTTTTTGAAACTGAAAGATTTAAAATAATGCCCAGTGTATGCAAAATAGGGCCTCTACTCATGTATGCAGAAAAAAACAGAGATCCAGTTCCAGAATTTGGTTTTCTGATCAGTCCTTTCTGGTTCAGTACTACTACACTCTTGATGTTATCATATCTTACTATAGCATTTCTCTTACGAGTACACATATTTAAGGTTTTGATACATCTTGGTCTTACGATCATTTATCAATTTTTGAGATGTGACAGCATTTATTGTTTTGAAGTGTAAGCATGGGTGCAGAAAGGCACTCAATGGACTATGTGTATGCAACTACCTATTGTTCAAAATAGTGCCAGTCAGAGTAACTTATGCTGAGTGCTTCCAAATTTCTCCCGAGTTTGGTGAACTAACAGACCAACCGAGCTGTTGCTTCTGGAACCAGTTTTCAAAAAAAGTTTTAATTTGCAGAAAAAAAACCTGGAAAGTTTGATAGATTATTAATATTAGTAAATAGGAATGAATAAAATAATGAAAAAAGCATGAGAAAGAAACATGTTCTTCAGTCCATTAAAGGACATACATTTCTGAAATTACTGTATATTGAAGAATAACAAATTGCATGTGAATTTTCAGGATAAATACTGAATATCTACATGTTATTGTTTGTTTGTGATTCCCATTGCAGGCTGACTTAAGAAATGAAATCCTCACACAAATATATCTCTAACTCACAGCTTTAAAGTATCTTAAGTGACATATTTTTATCTAGTTACATTAACATTTCAGGAATTCCCAAATGCTAATTTAGCATTAAATATCCTGTTAGCCTTATCCTGAAGCAACTGCAAATTCTGAATCTATCATCAAAAGGGTCACGTGCCCCAAATGAGTCTTTTAAATCTATCTTGATTATTTATGAATTTGTTGAGGAGAAAGCTAGCCTAGAAGCAGTTCATTCATTGGGAAGCAATTTAGGAATAAATTGATATCAAACAGATAATCCAATACTTGTTTTCTTTCTTGTGTCATAAAGTTAAAATTACATTTAATTTAATTCATAACTGTAAGAATCACTACTTCTCTCTTTGAAAGCACCTACATATGGAAATTATTTCCTTCTCTTTGGACAATCTATACTGCTGTGTAATAACATCCCCACTTTCCATGTCATTAGCAGGCAAGCTGTGAGCTCACAAAGATATGTTAAAAAGAGTTTATTGCATGTAATTATTTTCAGAACAAGTTAAAATATAAAATCAAGTGCTTAAGGATAAAATTGTGAATAAAAGACATTGACCGGGAGTTAATGTCATAAAATGCAATAGTGCATATTTAGATTCAGTTTTGGATTTTTGTTGAGAAATCCAAAATTTAAGTAGCTGCTGATGTTTCAATTGCCCTGCTAAAGCATGATGACGATTAGAATGATACTGCTATTATTACTAATGTATTAAAATGTCAAGTCAACATTTCTGTCTGCTTCATCAATTTGAAGCAAAGTAGTTACACAACACACTGAAACTATTCTAATTTGGCTAGATATGATCCCATAGCATTATTCTTGGAATAAACCTTATTTACTCAATGTGACATTTTAAGATTTTATTTTCAATGAAGTATTAATACCAAAACTGATAGTCAGTGGAACCTCGGATTACGAGACTAATCTGTTCCAGAAGAATGCTTAGTCCGAATGGTTAAGAATGCTCTTAAACCAAAATGAGGTTTCCTGTAGGAAACAATGGAAAGTCAGACGATCCGTTCCATGCCCCCAAAAATTCACAAAAAAATCATTTTCAGCGGAATTTTATGCAGAAATGATTGTCCCTAACATCTGAAACAAGTAACCATGATTAACACACGATATAAAGCAGAAATAGAACCAACTAACCAGCACTTACAGATCTGCTTTGAGGCAGGTTCTAGCCTCGGCTGCTGCTCGGCCAACTACTGTCTGGCACCCTCTGCTGGCTCGGAGGATCCGCTGCCACCGCTGCTCAAGGCAAAAGGGCCTTCTCCCTCAGCAACGCCTCACTGTACAGCCCATGGACAGCAATGGAGTAAACTGCATGTGGCAGCATCGGCAGAACTCTTGCGCAGTTGCCACCTGAACAGTGTGCTGACTGATGATGCGTAAGTTACCATGCGAAGCTTGCTCGTCTTGAGAGTTGCTGCTCATCAACCGAAATAAATTTTATTAAAAATTTTTGTTCGTCTTGTGAAAATCTTGTGCAGCAAGGTGCTCTTCTTGTGAGGTTCCACTGTATTAGTATAATATAGCAGCTAACATTCATTATATATGAATGTATATATTCAATATTTTTGATTAGGCTGATTTAAGCTAGCAATAATTTAAGCACTGTTCTATAAATGATTGGAGTAAATACCTTCAAATCCTTGCATCTTCTACACCCACATGACTAGCATGTTCCAGTTTTTGAGTCTGTGTATTAGACTTCAATTTGCATAATTATCATTCAGCATTGGCAACAGACTGTGAAACTTAAATCATAGGGTGGTTCCAGACAACCATCCTTGCTGATGACTAGGATTTTTAATTTTATATTTGAATTAAAGAAGGGCATGTGAGGGCAGATCTGATCATCTTTACCACAAATGTTATACATGCATCAGAGCTGTGAGTAGTGCTTGAAGAGATTCAGCATGCAATCAGAAAGTGGCCTTCCTGGCCAGTCACTAATCAGAGATGCTTCAACCAATTTATGTTGAGCTGCTGACCAGTAGTGTAATGAATTGCTTCACTTTGCCTCTTTGTTTTCTCATTAAAACACATTTAAAATATAATATGCAATATTAAAATAAATATAGTAAAATATAATACGTAAGCTTTTCCTTTGCTCACCGTGGTGGCACATTCCATACCCCCTTACTGAGTCTTGTGTTGTATCTCTTCATCAAGAGACATTACAAGAGCTTGGAAGGTGGATATGTGAGGTGACATTTCTAATGGCTATGCAGCTACCCAGTTAAAGACAACACTGTGAATTGCTGCTACTTTTGTAGTGACAAATCTTACTTCTGGCAAATAGAAATTCCCCATAGGCATAAAACTTCAGCAGAAAACAGTGAAGCCCGAGTGCAATTGTGCCTGGTCAGCAATAACATCAGTATCAGATGTCTGGCATGGCACTTAGTCTGCATGCCAAGTGAATCAGAATCTTTTGGAGGATCTCAGGTTGGCAAAGAGTATTCTATAATGTACAATTCGCTATTTAGTCCCAATTACAGTGGTGCCTCACAAGACGAGATTAATCCGTTCCGGAAGAACGCTCTTAGCACGAAATTCTTGTAAAGCGAAACGCAGTTTCCCATAGGAAACAATGGAAAGTCAGATAATCCGTTCCACGCCCCCAAA
>JANHZU010003508.1:170523-182858 GCA_032468055.1 Acrochordus granulatus
TTTTGATTAAATTTTTTGCTCGTCCTGCGAGTTTCTCGCCCTGTGAGTTACTCATCTTGTGAGGCACCACTGTATTTAAAAGGATAATTTTCAAGCAAATGACCTTGTTTATCTTTAAGCCTTTCTTTGTCCATCTTTGAAAAACATGCTGATAAGGCAGAAGAATTTCTGATGAAGGCACTACACTTGAGGATCTACAGTATTTACAGATTGGGTCCATGTAAGTCCTACAGCAGAGACCATGCATCCCAGTTAAACCTAATAGACATCTTCTAAAAGCTTTTGGGGATACTTGATAGACATTCTTTTTAGTGCATTATTTTTTATAATGTTTTTATTTGAATTGATTAGTTTTGCTCTTCAGCTTTTATTAGTTAATCATATTTTAATAGTGTAGAATTGATTTTTTTAAATATTGTAAGCTGATTTAAGAAGGATTTTTAAATGAAGTTTGCCTACAAAAATAATTAATATTTACTTTATATTCTGAAGTTTGGAATAGACAGCTCCCTCTGGATTGTGTGTGGGTTTTTTTGATGCACTAATCTCTTGAACCTCCAGTGTAATGGAATAATTATGTAGCAGTGACAATGATTAACTAATCATTCTTCTAATCTCCTTCTCCTTGCTATATCTTGGACAATGTCATAAACATTCAGTCATTGGTAGAAATGCTCACATTTAGGCATGATTTGAAAGATAGAATCTTGTTCAAACATAAATGACCTTATAGCGCAATGGAGCATTGGATGATGATGCTGGTAACAAACTAAAAACAATCAAAAATAGCAAGGTATCTTTTCCCCTACAAAGAAGAAATGACGATCTTTTACAGCATCTAAGTCATACGTGGCTGTGGTCATAGTCTTACAAACAAAAATAATCACTTGAAAGAAGAGCAAGGTGCATGCTTAGAGTTTGTAAAATGTTAATTTAAAGTCTGTAGTAGATTTTATTTTGAGTGCCAAGGATTATCTACATTTCTCAAGCTGGTCACTGACAGAAATAAAGTTTCATCCAACCATCCATCCATCCTATTAATTTTTCCTTTCTTCCTTCCTGACTAAGCAAAGACCAGCCTTCTCGCATGATTCAATAACTGTTACTCCCATTAATAAAACATTTTTTAAAAAAATGTCCAACAAGATGCAAAAAATTTAGTTCCAAAATTATGCAAAAAACATATTAATGTCATGCAAAAGTAACTGATGCAAAATTATTGCTTAATTGTAAAAAAATAGGTAGATATAGATTCCTTTAGAATTTTGAACCTTGGTCAAGAATACCATTTCTCCTCCTCCAGCCAAAGGAAATCCCTGGAGCTTCTCCAGACAATATCATTAATCTTTTTATAAAATAAAGAAAGTCATTTAAGATAATACAATCCTAGAGTTCAAAGGGACTTAATAGGTCATTGATACTCTGCATGCTGCAAAATTCATGACACCATCCCTGACAGATGACTATCTAACCTCTATTTGAAAACTTCCAGTGAAGGGGAAAGTAGCGCTCCATGAAGTAATCTAGTCCATTGATCTACAGCTTTTATTGTCAAGACATTATTCCTAATGTCTAAACTGTATCTACATCTTTGAAGTTTCATCCCACTAGTCTTACCTTCTGGAGCAAGTGAGAGTAAGTCTGAGCTATCTACAATGTGATTGCCCTTCAGAAATTTGAAGACAGATGTCATATCTCTTTTCATCCTTTTCTTTTGCATGCTAAACGTGCCTTTTAACTGTTCCTCATAGGATTAGGTTTACAGGACTTTCACTATCTTGGTATCCCTTCTCTGAAATTGCTCTAGTTTATCAATATATTTTTTAAACTGGCTCTGCAGAGCTGAACAAAACACTCCAAGTGAGGCCTCATCAGTACTGAATACAACAGGATAATTCTTCTCTGCACTCCTCCTAATGCTCCTCAAGATATTTTTGATCTTCACTGCAACTGCATTATCCTGTTGGGACATCTGTTAGGCTGTTGAGTCATAATTTTTAAGTATAACCAGTAAAATAATTTTTATGCATTATAATATAGACAGTGGCTGATGTCAGAAATATGTAAACACAATATTCTTATCAGATGACTTACTAGAACAAAGTTACACAAAATATTTGTGTCTGAAAATATTATTACAACAGAGCAGTCAATCTGATCCCAAACAAAGCATTATTCCAGAACAATGTTATGATAGGAGAGGCCTTTAAATCCTAGGAATATCAATATTACAATTTCTTTTCCCTTCAAGTAGAATCATGTGTTTAAAATATCTGCCCACATAACATATGAATAATGTATGTTTGTATGATCTGCTACATGTTACGTCCTATCATCATCTCCCCAATGCTATGGATAGGATACAAGAGATTTTCTTGGACTAAAATATGTAATGAGAAAAAAACTGACTTTGCGCTGTGTTGCTGTTTCTCAGCCAAAACATACATACACACCTAAGCAATGGCATTTTATCAAATGTGGACACAGTTGTAGAAATAGCCACTTTCCAGCGCTGTTCGTGCCCTTGCCTCCAACCTAATTTTTAATAGAAGGGATTCTTTCTTTTCAGATTTGGAGGTAATAGTGAAACTTTCAGTGTGCAATAACTAAATTTCTTTTATCCTTAATCTGTTTTAACCACTTATATTTCTTCTCGCTAGGAAACAGTCAGCTGCATGCTGGCATTATCATCTGGGGGAAACTGTGAAATAATATATCTTTCCTGTAAACATTATGTACTTCCTTTACAGCAAGCAAATATATCTGCAGCACTATTGTAAATTGCTGGAACACTGCCATAGCTGAGGAAGTATTGATAAGTGAAAGCAAAGAGATAGGGAGAAAATGAGTTACTAACCAAATGATAAAAATAAAAATGATAAAAAGATAAGAAACCAAATATGCCAAAATCCCAATGAAATTCAATAACTTGAAAAGATTATCAGTACTGGGTATCTGTCTAAAAAGAAAGACTACAATATAGAAAGTGTTTTGCAGGGTTTTTTTGGTTGGTTTTGTATCAAGAAACTGTGTTATAATTATTATTGTATTCTAGCAGAGACTTGAAACTGTTTGAAACATTTGGATTAAGGGATAAGTATATTTTGGAATACTGGAATACTGATATATTTGTGTAGACAGCCACATCTGATACAAATTTATCACTTAGTTTATATGATATTATGTATATTGGTGTCAAGACAACTGTAATTACAACCAAGATACAAATCGTTGCTTAGCCATGAAACTCTGGATGATATTGAGTCAATTGTTCATCTTCAGTCTTATAGGGTTGTAGAGAGGGAGAGCCACTGAACATCTTGAAAACTCTGAAGAGCTGGATACATATGCAATTAATAAACAGATACTTAAAAAAACTATTTTGCACTGGGATAAAGAACAACTTATATTTCAGGTGAATCAAAGCTCATTTCACATTCCATGAAGCTGCCCCATGCTGTATAGTATGCTACGAGGCTTTGGAGTGACAGTGTTGCCCAATGAACCAAATTTGCTAAGTGGTTAAAAATACAAAATTAAAATACAGTATAAAACAACATAATATTGTGATTTTAGAAATAGGTAAAATGTGTTCTACAGATGTTGAACTGTACTGCAGTCAGTATGGCCAATGGTGAAGAATACCAGTGTATGGAAGGCAATAGGTTTACCGCTCTTGATCTAAAATGAACTTTCTGCCCCATAATTCTAAGTCTCATTTAGTTTAGGTTATTCTGAAATGAAGCAATGTATCGATAATTAATTTTTCCCTCTGGTTGTAAGCAGAGTATTTATTTACCAATTAAATATTATAGCTACACAGTCATATCAGCAACATTTAAGGCGTGTCAAAAGATTACTTGCACACCTTGTCCACATACAGCAGCTTTTTGAAGGCTAATTTGTCTAAAACCAATATTAGCTTACCAGATGTAATCTACTTTTATATACACACTTAAATCAGTCCAGGAGTACAGGGTATCAGAGAAGGTCAAATTGATAAGATAAATTTATCAATGTTAAACGAGGATTTTTCCAACGAATGGACTGTGTGACTGTCTCGTGTGCGGAAGTATTGCTACAAGAGTTGTCATCACTATTTAATACTTTCTCAAAGAGATCTTATTGGATAGGATGCAGTTGAGATCATGATTAGGATTTGTTTGTTTTTCCTGATATCTGTTAATATTTTTAGATTTTTGCAATGTTGGAAGCAATAGGATAAGCTTAGTTAAAGTATTCTTCCAAGGATTGGAGCCTCCTTATAGGTAAGATGGACCCACAGATTTTAACTCCTTGTTGGCTGGATATGTCATCAACATTGCTAAACTCATTAGGAAAAGTCCAGCATAATCTCAACTTGCCAAGTCAGATGAAATTAGATAGCCAACTGAGCACTATTAGTTAATACAAAATATTCAGGTATTTTGCCCCCATTAACTTGATGCTGTTCCTATTCATAAGTCCAAGCCAATTCCCTTGCTTAAAAATGTAAAACAAGTCTTTCACTGTTTCTTCTCCTGCTAAAATAGCATGAACTCAGCCCAAATAGCTACATAATTCAAGGTGACTATTAGCATACATTCAACAAGGATTGTCCACTTACAATTACACTTGTAGAAAAGGTGCTCAAGAAGTTTCCAGAGAAGTTGTTTATTATGAAAATGTACTGCATCATTTGCGGATGGTGGGGGAGGGAGGTCATGGTCTTCCACATTTACACAATTTCTTTCCTTGCCATAAAAAATATGTTAAAGAGAGAAGGTCAGCATAGCTGTATCATGGTTTGATTGGTAGGACTCCAGCTAGAAACACTTAAGCCAAGCCAGCAGAACTATCCTTTTTTGTCCCAAAGCCAGGAACAGAAAATTAATCACTGATTATTCTTCTTCCCTTTGCCCAGGTTTGGACAACAGTGTGATAAAAGCAGAACACTTGCTTTTTCTAAGACATTTATATGTTTACAGGCATTCTGCTATTATAGTTACAATTTAAAAAAATTGTTAAAATTTAATGACTTACACCGTGACCCACCTAAGATACTTTTTAATTACAGCTATAGTATAAAGGTAAAAGGTAAAAGTTTCCATTTTCACTCATATCCAACTGTAGGGAAGGTACTCATCTCCATTTCATATCCAAAGAGCCAGTGTTGTCCGAAGATGTTTCTGTGTCATGTGGCTAGCATGACTATATGCCAAGGTACATGGAATATTGTTACCTTCCCACCAATTTAGGTGGTACCTATTTACCTATTTGCATTTTGCATGCTTTTGAACTGCTAGGTTGGCAGGAGCTGAAGCAAATAATGGGAGTTCACCCCATTATGCAGTGGCGCTTGGGTCTTGAACTCAAGCTGCTGACATTCCAGCCAACAAGCCCAGCATCTTAACTGCTTGGCCACCACACCACACATAGCTGTAGTATGCATTCCATCAATTGAAAAGCACTGATCTGACTTAGAATATGGCTTTTTGATGAATTTGTTAAACTCTACCAAAGCTTTCATAGATAAGTTAATATGGCAGTTATTAATATGTCCACAAATATTATTCAGAAATGATTTTTTTCATTGAAGTCTCTGTTTTGGAAGCAACAAACCTTCAGCAATAAGACTGCATAAAAATAATTGGAAAGCCAAAGAACTGAATCTCCCAGTGAGGCACCACCTTGGCATGGTTGTGGGGCTTATGTATTCTGAAGAAGATGAGAGCTATGCCAGGGATTCAGCCATACTGGACAGATTTCATCAGAGGAACCAGACAAAAAATGTCTCCTTCCCATAAAAAATATGAGACGTAATTTACAGAAAACTATACCAGCTCAGTTGTTGCCCAGGTCAACAAGAACAGTGCTAGATGTTGGAGTTCCTGGACATCTGGTGAAATATGAGCTACAGAACTCTGGAGAAGGAAATGGCAACCCACTCCAGTATCCTTGCCAAGAAAATCCCATGGGATTTAACAAAAGGCTGAAATATATGATGCCAAAAGATGAGCCCCTAAGGTTGGAAGTGTCCAATATGCTACTGAGGAATTGCAGAGGGCAATTACAAGTAGCTCTAGAAAGAGTAAAGTGGCTGGGTCAAAGCCAAAAGGATGCTCAGCTGTGGATGTGTCTGAAGGTGAAAGGAAAGTCCAATGCTGTAAAGAATAATATTGCATATGAACCTGGAATGTAAGGTCATGGTAAGCTGAATGTGGTCAAATATGAGATGGCAAGATTGAACATCAACCTCTTGGGAATCAGTGAACTAAAATGGACAAGAATGGGCAAATTTAATTCAGATGAGCACTATATCTACTATTGTGGACAAGAATCCCTTAGAAGAAATGGATTAGCCAACAGAGTCAATAAAAGAGTGAGAAAAGCAGTACTGGGGTACAATCTCAAAAACAACAGTGATCTCAGTTTGAATCCAAGGCAAACCATTCAACATCACAGTAATCCAAGTCTATGCCCAACTACTAATGCTGAAGAGGCTGAAGTTGACCGGTTCTATGAAAGCCTACAACACTTAGAGGACTCACACCAAAAAAAATATGTCCTTTTCTTTTTTTTTCTTGTGCAAAAATGGCATGATAAAAGACAAAAATGGTAGAGACCTAATAGAAGCAGAAGAGATTAAGAAGAGGTTGCAAAAATACACAGAAGACCTATACATGAAAGATCTAAATGTCCCAGATAACCATGATGGCATTGTCAATGACCTAGAGCTAGACATCTTGGAGAGTGAAGTAAAGTAGACCTTAGGGAAAAAAAACCAAGCTAGTGGAGGGAATGGCATCCTAGCTGAACTATTTAAAATCCTAAAAGATGATGCTGTTAATATGCTGCACTCAATATGCCAGTTAATTTGGAAAACTCAACCACTGGATCACTCATAAAGGTCAGTTTATATTCCAATCCCAAAGAAGGACAATGCTAAAGAATGTTCAAATTCCCATACAATTGCGCTCATTTCATATGCTAGCAAGGTTATGCTCAAAATATTACAAGCTAGGTTTCAGCACATGCGAACTGAGAACTACCAGAGGTACAAGCTGGGTTTTAAAGAGGTAGAGGAAGATCAAGTTGCGAACATTCACTGGATTAAGGAGAAAGCAAGAGACATTCAGAAAAACATCTACTTCTGCTTCATTGACTATGCTAAAGCCTTTGATTGTGTGGATCACAACACACTGTGGCAAATTCTTAGAGATGAGAATACCAGACCACCTTACCCCTCTCTTGAAAAACCTGTATGCAGGTCAAGAAGCAACAGCTAGAACTGTACATGGAACAAGGATTGATTCAAAATTGAGAAAGTATGACAAGGCTGTATATTGTCACCCTGCTTATTTAACTTATATGCACAATACATCATGTGAAATGTTGGGCTGGATGAATCACAAACCAGAATTAAAATTGCTGGGAGAAACATCAACAACCTCAGATATACAAACAAGATCACTGCAGATGGTGATTGCAGCCATGAAATTAAAAAATGTTTGCTCCTTGGGAGGAAAGTTTTGGCAAACCGAGACAGCATATTAAAAAGCAGAGACATCAACTTACTCACAAAGGTTCATATAGTCAAAGCTATGGTTTTCTTAGTAGTGATGTATGGCAATGAGAGCTGAACCTTAAGGAAGGCTGAACACCAAAGAATTGATGCCTTTGAATTGTGGTGCTGGAGAAAACTCCTGAGAATCCTTTGGACTGCAAGGAGATCAAACCAGTCAGTCATAAAGGAAATCTATCCTGACTATTCATTAGAAGGACAGATACTGAAACTGAAGCTCAAATACTTTGGCCACATAATGTGAAGAGAAGACTCATTGGAAAAGATTGTGATGCTGGAAAAGATTACAGGCAAAAGGAGAAGGAGATGCAAACTGGTGTGGTTGTTCCCCACCACCCCAGCCAGCATTATTCTAGGCTCTTTACCATTTTGGAATACTTTGGAATCCCAACAGATCCTTGGACATCAGGATCTGACCATTAGGCTGGCTGCAGAGGCAATAAGGCTTATTTATATTCCATGAGTCTTGCTTCTCAGAAATAAGCATGCATAGAATAAGCAGCTATCTCAGCTATATGCAGTTGTATCTGAATTGGTGAATTGCCTCTACTGATAAATAATAACCTGGAAGCAGTATCCAATGATACATTTTTTTCTTCTTTTTCAAAATCTTTTTCCAATTTAAGCTTTTAACAAATGTTAATGATAACTGCACCAGAATAAAAATGCAAAAGAAGACATAAAGAAGAAACAGTTGCTAGTACTGCATGGGTAAAAACATTAATAATGACACATTCTCCTGTTCCTTTCCATTTGTTTTCTCCACTGTCAAACCACAACCTAAATCTATCTGTCTGTCTGTCTGTCTATCTATCTATCTATCACATTTTTAAACAACCCATCTCCCTTAGAGAGGGATTCTATGTGTACTTTATTTCATTTCATCTGTTATTTTTGATGGGTCTCATGGCTGTTTTCTTAAAAACTATCTTCCAAATGTTACATTTGCCTTGCTGTGTGATGGATGGTATGTACGGGAGCCAATCCTGCTGAAATTTCCTTAGACTTTGATTGTGGATGCAGGATATGCTGTAGGTGGAAGGACTACTTTGATGAACTGATGAATGTAGAAAAAGAGAGAGAGAGGAGATTAGATGAGGCAGACTTAGTGAACCGGGACATATGAAAATTAGTAAGGATGAGGTGAGGTGGGCTATGAAGAGGATGAAAAATGGAAAGGCAGTTGGCCCAGATGATAGACATGGAACTGTTTAGGAGAGATGACAGGGCTGCTAACCAGATAGTTTAACAAGATTCTGGAAAGCGAGAAAATGCTGGAGGAGTAGAGAAGAAGTGTACTTGTCCCAATTTTTAAGAACAAGGGGGATGCACAGAGTTGCAGCAACTATAGAGGCATAAAGTTGATGAGCTACACCATGAAGCTGTGGGAAAGAGTAGTAGAAGCTAGGCTGAGAGGAGAGGTGACTATCAGTGAAGAGCAATATGGTTTTATGCCGAGAAATAGTACTACCGATGCAATGTTTGCGCGAAGAGTGCTGCAGGAGAAGAACAGGAAAGGCCAGAAGGAACTGCTCTGTGTGTTTGTGGATCTGGAGAAAGCACATGATAATAGTGCTGAGAGAGGAACTGTGGTATTGTATGAGAAGAGAAGTGGGGCCAGTTAATCAAGTAGCCACCTCACTGAAGACATTTGGCTACCCAGCCTGCAAGACAACCCACAAAGGCAAATTACCTATTTGGTTTGGTTAGTTGATTTTCTTTTTTGTTTTAAACACATACAGTACTTGTTTTTCAGAGACCAACTGGTAAAAACCAATATGATTGATAGGTGACTAAGCTATGATGCTCTTTGATTATGATGGAATGTTTCCATTTATATACTTTGTAGGCAACCTTTAAAGCATCATTTCATCAATGCCAAATATTATCCTGGGATTGGAGGGAATGTTTGCCAATAAAGTCTCATTGACCTCAACATTGGTAGGTCCTTTACAGGCTAATTAGAACATGGTTTCTCAAATTTGGCAACTCTAAGACATGTAGACTTCAACTTCCAGAAGGGGTTGAAGTCTACATGTCTTAAAATTGCCAAGGGTTGAGAAACACTCAACTAGAATGAGAATACCTACTTAGTGACAGTTCATCCTTAGTGTGTTTCCCATATTTAGTCTTTATTTATGTTTATTGTCAGAATCTGCTTTGAAGATGTTGACTAATAACAGGTCCTCAGGCCAGGGTGACCTTTCAAAATTCCAGATCATTACTTTGGGCAGTTTAGCCTGATGTCAACAGATGAGATTGTGTGTGGAACTGGTTGGTATAAATCCGTTTGCAAAGATATTGGGAAAAGAGTTGCAAAGGCTGCAGCCCTGGACTCATTCCATCAAAAACAAGTTTTGATGAATGAAGACCTGTCTTTTCCAATTGGGCTGGGAAATGAAACAACAACAAAAGGTCGCTCTAAATTATAAATTTATAAATTCCCACCAGTATTTCTGGTCCTACTTTTTTTGTTTGTTTACTTCAGTTGTGTTTCTGCTTGAACTTTCCAGCTTAATTGCGTAAAAGTACTTTTCCTTGACCTGTTTATCCAGTATATTATTCACTACTACAAGATGGAAAAAAAACACTAACCCACTCTGTGTGTGTGTATGCATGTGTGTGCATGTTAATTCTGAGTACCCTAGAGCAGAGATGTTCACCCTTGAAGGCTTTAAGATGTGTGGACTTCAACTCCCAAAATGTTACAGCTAGCATAGCATAGCATAGCATAACTGACTGAGGAGTTGAAGTCCACACATCATAAAGCTGCCAAAGGTAGACACCCCTGCCCTAAAGTCTGACACAAGTGAAAGATGCTTAGTTTTGTTTCACTGATTTGATGCAAATGGGAGCTTACATTATAGTATATTATGGTGTAAGACAAACTTAATTCTTAACATACATCCTTCTAAGAGAGTATTCTAACAGATGGTTTTACTATAATTTATGTCTTCAGATAACTTGTGCAGTGAGTCAAAGGGGAGGTGACTTATCCCTGCTGTTTTATCAGATCATGTGTGGAGTTTAAGATATTGATATCCTGAATTCATTTGCTTAGCTCTATAAACATCTCAATTGCCTCAAGCTACTTGGGGCTGAGTAGCATCCACGGCTAGTAACACATGCGCATATACCCACACACCTGAATATGCTTGTGTGTATCATGTATATGCCTTATCTGTCTGGCTGTCTCAGGCTGACAAGATACAACTATAATTCATACAACTAATAAAGCTGTCATATTTTGATGCAAACATACAGAAGACCATTAGAAGGCAGTACAGAGAGGCAGACAATTCTTTACTACTATCTAGTGGTCTCCAAGATGTTGCAATTTAAATATGGTTCCCTCATCACTTGATACTATAGGAAATGATGTAAGATATGGAAATTATGTGATCTGACTAAGCACTAATGATGCAACTGTGCTGTAAGATTATAAAAACATGTATAATTTGCTACTGCAGGCAAATTGGATGCTACTAGAATTAGAGTTATGCTTCTGGCAAGTTTATTATTCTGCAGAATGCATAGATGTTTTGTTAATATATATTTCATTCCAAAAAACTACAGGAACAATTGTAATAAATGCTGGATAAGTTTATCCCACCCCACACCAGTCTAATAAAACTGATTTATTTTATTTTGTTTTATTATATGCTGCTGAGAGCTGCCTGAGTTCAGTGGCATATAAATTTTACAAACAAATATTTATATACATGATATATTACATTATATACATAATATAGCATGCATATATTTATATGCATGCTATATTACATGTTAGCCGCTGAGAGTCTTCAGATTTCGGTGGCATATAATTTAATAAATAAATAAATGCTATAAGATATATAGTGGGGAAATCTACAAATCTATTCCTCCCCTTCCTTCTCCTCCTGGAAAACATAACTGTATGGCAGTGAATATTTTCTTTTCAATGGTTGCTTATTTATTTATTTAAACCTTGCTGGATTATATACAGTTCATTTAATGGTGTATGGAAGAATATCCCAAGAGCATTTGCAGATATTCTAGTCAGATGTCTGTGACTGAAAGAAATTACCAATCATGGTACAGAAAATTCAACAATGGTGTCTCTCTCTTGAGAGCCAGTTCTTTTGATACTGAAATCCTTGAGGTGTGACGGAGATAAGAAAGGACCATTCTGGAAGTGGCTAAGTCTCTGAAGAAACCTTATAGTACCTTCTGAAAGAGAATTATTTGAATTGATAATTTGGAAGATTGTTGAAGCCTTCTAGTTCCACAAAAGGACATTCCTTAGACTGGCTAGTTAAAATGACAGAGAAGGACAAGATGCAGCATTTGTTGTTGACTAAATGACGGTTTGATCATTTGGCTGTGCTGGCTGGGACTGCTGGGAGGGCTGCAGATTCTCCACACTTGACTTAAAATGCTGATCTTATCTAGACCTCAGAGGGCATAGCAAAACTAATTAATGGAAACTTTGAGTGTGCTTACAATGGAAAAATCTTGCTTTGAGTGGGATAAAACCATCTTATTTGGAACAAATCTATCAAAGGATATTCATTCTTGGTTATTGACAGAACAGAACTTGGAAAGTCTTAGATGTCCATCTGGAGCAAAACTCAAAATGTCTCAAGCCTACTGCCATGGGAGGTAAATGGGAAGTTGAAACAAACTCTTCTTGTTCTTTATAGGTTAGGATGCACAAGTGCACACATCCATCTATCCATGTTGATGATCATAGTCTACCCAATCTTTATAAAAATCATTCCTCTCCTCTCCT
>JANHZU010003508.1:223668-237407 GCA_032468055.1 Acrochordus granulatus
ACAGGGAGGCCTGGCGTAATGTAGTCCATGGGGTCGCGAAGAGTCGGACACGACTGCGCGACTGAACAACAACAAATCATCAGTTCAGAAGCAGGTGCCCATTTCATGCTCATTCAGAAAGACCTTTCTTCCCCAATCTAGATATCTCTTACATGCTGTGTTGTTCATAGTGTAATATGCTTTTTATGGGTTCAGGCTCCCTTTTGCAAGATAGTCCTTTCACTCATATACTTATATAATCTATGGTTTGCAGAGGATGATCAGTGTTTTCTTATTGTCTTCATTTTTCCTAAGCTGTGCTCCATAGAAGTGACTTGTGAATCTGCTAGTGTTATGGCAGCAACCCTCGCTAATGGTGGGTTTTGTCCCATCACTGGTGAGAGAGTCCTGAGTCCTGAAGCCGTTCGGAATACTCTCAGTTTGATGCATTCATGTGGCATGTATGACTTCTCAGGACAGTTTGCCTTCCATGTAAGTGTTTATTTAGAGGGATCTGTTATAAAAAATGTCCAGTTGTTCTTTTTTAAAAATAATTATCTTTTTATTACAAACAGTGGTTCCATGGGTGGTAATCAAACATGGGTAGTAAAAAACATTCCATGTCATATAGACTGATTTGGACTCATCTGATGAAAATAAATTCAGAAAAACTCACAATATATTTTCAGGTATCAACCAAATTATGCCTGGGATGTTATTTTACATCAGTTGATACATTTTGAAAAAGTATTATTACGGTGACCAAAGATATAGATATGTAGTGAATGCTATCCAAGTATTGATAAGTATACTTTAACTCCACGTTCATAAGGTGGGACTTCCTGCAAAATCTGGAGTTGCTGGTGGCATTCTCTTGGTTGTTCCTAACGTTATGGGCATGATGTGCTGGTCACCTCCACTAGACAAGATGGGCAACAGCGTTAAGGGGATCCACTTTTGTCATGTAAGTAAATCTTCTTACTTGAATTGTTACCAGTCTAGCAGAAGTACAGTAATTATCAATATTTACACCTGTCTCTGTGAAAGTAGGAAGGTTTGGATTTATCTTGAGCAGAAACACTTATATCTTCATTGTTAGCATCAAAGCAAATAAGAATTAAATATTTTAATGCCAAAGGATGATCAGTACCCCAATAAGCTATACATTGAGCAAAGATATAGAGGATGCATTTTGAAAATGGAAAAGTGCTGACAAGTTACATGCATTTTTTTTCTACTCAGCTCTACTAGTATTTGTCCTGGTTGCCAAAATAACGTAGATTCTTTTTTTTGCTCCCCTAAATGTATAAGTTTCACTTGATATTCATCTTAACGAAGGTCTTTACTTATGAGTTATGTATAATATGTAATATCTGAATGAAACAGTAAAATATAAATAATGATAGTATACATTAGTATAAATATAATACAGTGATGTTTTTACTGCTGCAGGAATTGGTTTCGTTGTGCAACTTTCATAATTATGATAACCTGAGGCATTTTGCAAAGAAGCTTGATCCTCGGAGAGAAGGTGGTGATCAACGAGTAAGTTGAAAGTATTTTATAAAATACGTGTGTAATATGTACATTATGCTTAGCAATTTCTAAATAGGATTGGTCAATGACATGTATTGCATCAATACTCTGAGCTCTGAATGTTCAGATACAATTCAAACCACATCTGTCACATCTAGAACTTACTGTAAATGCTGAACTCTATTACATTAATCAATGGCTTTTACTAGTTTGCTCACTTACAGGAGCATATTTGAACCCAATCATAACTGAGTCCAGAATTATGGTCATAAATTGTGCAGGTTATCAAGTGTGTCACCATGTTGACTGCCTAATTTTATGACCTTTTTTGCTACAGTTGTTAAGCAAAGGCCATGGTCAATGCTGCTATTATAAAGTGAACCCATTGTATTCATTTGGCATTTTTTTCTGGAAACCAGAAGTAAATGCAGGTTTCTGGCAAAAATGTAAAAATCATGATCATGTGATTGCAAGATGTTGCAAATAGCCATAAAAGTGGGCCAGTTGCCAATCACTCAAAATGTGGTATGACTATGGGTGAGGAGGGCAGCATTGGAACTTCAAAACCAGGTCATAAGTAGCTCTGTGGAGGTCCATTGTAACTTTGAATCTAAGTCAAGGACTATCTGTACAAGTAATATTAATGTGGTAATTTGCCAAAATTTAGTTTAGATAAATCATTAGTATTATATAACATACTGGTGTTTGTAACAAAATTCTTTATTACAAAATTTGATCTTGCAAGAAAAGCAAAAATGTATGTAATACAGATTACTTTTATTTTAGTAACACCTTTTGACCCACAGATTAGTGAAGAAGTCTCTCCAGTACTGTTATTGGCTCTCAGAGTAGCAGTGGGTAATCTCTTCCTTGTGTTGAAAGACATAGAAAAATAGATCCTTTTTAGCCGACACTTTTAAAAAATGTCTGTATTACAGAGCTTTGTATTAACTTCCAAATATGTCAGTCATCTTATTGATCTGACCTTTTTGAGAAGAAGTCTATGTTTTTGAATGGCATGAATAGCATGCAAATACCAGCAATAGATATTTCTTAGATTTTGGTATTCCATTTGCAGTGTAGCTAGTGTAAATTTATGGACAATTTTTATATTTTGGCTCTTGGATCAGGTTTTGGGCTGGAAAAAACGATTGGAGCTTAGAATTTTCAGTTTCAGTACATGTTTCAGTCCCTTACTCATCTTTCTAACATTTAATAATTAATTAGACTCAAGCTTTACTGCTATAGCAGTTTGGAAACTGTCCATGTCTATGACAGAGAGAAGGATGGATTGTCAAACTTCAACTGAAGTGAGAGAACCTGGATCGTGGGAGTGCTGTTAGTAACTCAATAATTTATAAAACCTCAGGAATTCCACTTTAATATGAAAGTTCCTGTGTTTATTCAGCATCCTGTTATGAAGTTGGTTAAAGGAATCTTTCTTTCCTTCCACCAAATTAAATACATTATTCACTGTGGTTTGAAATTGAAAAGTCCTTGACAAATAATGCCAGGATGAGAGAAATTGCTGAGAACCAACAAAGTGTTAATTAGTGAATAAAAATAATGCTAGACTGTTTTGTTTCACTGGTAATTTAATATGTATTGTGTATTGCTTAAACAATTAGCATTCCTTTGGACCATTGGATTATGAGAGTCTTCAGCATGAACTTGCATTAAAAGAGACTGTGTGGAAAAAAGTATCACCCGAATCAAATGAGGACATCTCCACAACTGTAGTGTATAGAATGGAAGGTCGAGGAGAACAAAACTAGTGCACTGGGCTCTAGTTTCAGAGAGTTTGATTTCATTTTTAAACACATTACAGATTGTCCAGATGACACAATTCATTTTAGTTATTTTAGTTTTATTATATTTTAGATTTATTATTTTGATTTCAGTGGTTTGTAAATATGCTTGACAGACCAAAAAGTGGTATATCTATAATTTTATACTAATTCCTTTAATATTTTCTTCAGAAAGAAATTTGAAACAAAATTTAATGTGGGTTATCTAAATTTAAGGAATGAATTCAAAGGGAATTTTTAGGACTGCTGAAAAAGTACATACTGCAGTACATCAAGATGCAAACAGCATAATTGTTAACCAAGAATGTGAGAGCAAAAAATATAGGAAAATTTGAGTCCCAGATCATAAATAGATATTTATTTTATTACTAATATATACCCTTTGTCTTTTTCATGAACAATTTAAAAACTTGATCTCAATTATTTGGATTTAAGTTCAGTTAGTTTCAGTGTAACCAATTGTAAATGAAGTTAATTGTTCAACTTCTACAATACCAGCAAAAGCATACAAAAAATTTATATAAAGTATATTGGTGGACAGAAACTTGTATACAAATACTGATTTGTTAACTACAGAAGATCATGCTGGACTAGGCAAAAATTCTCATTCCAGGATTCTGCTTTTTCAATGGCCCTTTAGCATCCTTTTGCTGTTTTCACCGGCAATTAATATTGTCATACTATTTCTGATATAAGAAATAGTGTATATTCGGAGTAACATCTAGTTGATAGCCTCATCCTTCATGAATGTTTCTAATTCACTTTTAAACTATAACAAGTTTATGTTCATCCCTATATTTTAAGTAATAAATTCCATGGTGCAAGTGTTCTATGAAGAATCACTTCCTTGTATGATTAGTGTCCTTGTTTCCAATATTATAAAAATGGGGAAATGAAGCTTATCTCTCATTGATTTTACACCCTATTTATTTTATGCCCCTTATTTTTATTTCTTTAAGCTAAATGACACTGAATATTAAACCATTTTGTTGTAGGAAACTGATTCCTTGTAATAGTAGAAGAGTTGAGAAAAATGTGCTTCTATTGAATCTTCAACTTCTAAAAAGAGTTACTGTCTGATTCATTTAAACATCAAAAATCAAGTACAAAGGCTAGATTCCACTACTCAGTTATGATTTCAGCAACCTGTAACCCTAGATAATTAGAGCCCTACTGTAAATGTCAAGTGTCAAGCCTTAATTCCAATACAATTTGAGAGAAGAGTCATAAACTCAATAGGCTAGAAGATATTTTTTTCTTCCTAGTGTTTTCTCGCAAACACAATTTTTTTTAAATCAACCAAGTGTTTGATGGTTATGGCAGGAATTGACCAGATGACTTATCACATAACCCTGATATTGTGGGCTGAGAGAGAATGCATATCCCAAAGTCACTCAGCCAGTTTTCATGTCTTAGGCAGGACCAAAATTCACAATCTCCTGGTTTCTAGCCTGGTGCCTTAAGCAATTGGCCAAACTGACTCTCAGTAGGCTAGAAAACAGGTAACAGTCAGTATAGATAATGCTGTGACCAACAGCCTTGATATGAATAAATTTCCAGTGCAGTATGTTCATATAATAAGTGGTGTCTATTATCATAGTCAAATTCTTTCTAAGATATCTCCTCACAAGGCTTTGTTCAACAACTACATTTTCTTTTACAAATGAAAATTTCTTGAACTCAAATTCAGTATTATTTATTGGACTTTTTAAAAAAATCAGTATGACTGGTATTGGTGGCTTTTCTTTATTTAGTCTGCTAAATATCTCAGAAAAATTCCAGGAAGGAAGGCAATATTAAAATGTTCTGAGCCAGGAATGGGGAATCTGTGAGTCCTTTAGATGTTGCTGAATTATAAGTTCCAACATTCTGCACAATGAGTATTTTTGCCTATGTTTTGGGGGCTTGTAATTCAATAACTTTGGGCCAGCAGAATTTCCTATTTATAGCATGGTAGATTTGGAAGGGATGACAAGGATCCTCTAGTTCAGGCCTCTTCAATGTGCAGTTCCAATATCTTTGAGAGAGGTCTGTCTGACTAAGAACCCCTAACCTCCATAGGCAGACTGTTCCACTGTTGCACAAATCTTATTTTCAGGAAGTTTTTCCTTATATTTTAAAATTTGTTGGACCTGCAACTTCTCCTTACACCTGATTTCTGTGGCAATGGACCATCTTTCCTAGAGCACTCTTTTATACACCTGAACTTTGATAGCAAATTTCCACTCAGTTGTCTTTTTTCCAGGCTGAACATTCCAAATTTCTTAAGGTTATCCTAATAGGACCTGCCCTCCATTCCTTGCATTGTTACCTTTGTTGCTCTCCTCTTAACATGTATGAACCTCTCAGTATTCTGGAAAAGTGATGCCCAAATTTGTACATAGTACTCTGATTGGGTTTTCTACTAGTGCAGAGTAGAGAGAAATATAGAAGGATGTCATGTGTCTTGGGTACAGTGCTTCTTCTAATGTATCCAGACCTGCATTGATCTTTTAATAGCTATCTCACACTGCTGTTTCGTATTCATCTTTTCTATTACAATGCCTAAGTCCTTCTTTGATAGGGTACTTCCAAATTATGAATCCCCCATTTTGTATGTGTGCCCTACATTTTTATTGCCTGAATATAATAGTCAACATTTTACAACGTTGAAGGGCATTTTGTTTCTTTAAATCCAGTCCTCCGGCCTTTTCAGATTTTGCAATCTCATTCTGTCATCGTGGGTAGTGGCCAGAGCTTCCAATTTTGTGTAATCTGCAAATTTGATCTAAAGAGAAAGGTTTGGGTTAACACCAGCACTTGAATGTGCTTTTGAAGCACTGGGGAACATAGGAAACAAAACCCCAGTGGTAAATTAAATTTAAAGAAGTCATAATTTATCAACCTCTATAACTCATGCTGTTAGAAAAATATTTGTTACAATGACTGCAGTACCCAGATTATCATGTTATTTGATTGGAAGCCATCCAGACAGATTGATAAGGTTGAAGTAGATCTGATAACAAGAACAGTGCCTTTTCAGTGGTGTCTTCATAGTAGTGGAATTCTCTTTTTGCAGAAATCTGCTTGACCCTTCCTGTCTTTTAAGCAGAATCAAGGTTTTGGTAACATATTACTGCCCCCCAACATACCATTTTTAATTTGTTGCTTTTTAGTTTTGGTTATTCTATTGTTGCTGTAAAATATTTTATGAGTCCTTGTTTTAAAAGGATGATAGTGGGGGTTGTTTTTTGTTTTTAACATCAAAGAATCAAAATTTTCAATCCAAGAACAAAACTAGGAAAAAAAACAGCAATACAATATAAGTGTAAGAGGGAATTTTTTAAAAATGAGAAAATACTGAACAGTTAGCAGCCAAGAATTAATAAAACAGGGGAGGATCCAGATGGCTTCTAACAGTTGTATAAATTAATAAAAATGTTGTGACTTTCTTAGAGGCTTCTAAAGAATAAGTCACCCAGTTATTAATTTGTCTTCTAAGAGTAGAAGATAATCTGCCTAGATAACCTAAATTGAGATGGACTAAGGAAATTCCCAAATATATTTGTTTTAGCCAGAATTTAAGACAACAATGTGCAACAAGGGAAATGCAGCCTAATTCTAGTTGTTCCAGCATTAGAAGTTGAAATTAGAAGTTAAATTACAGTTCCAACACTAAAAGTTCAATAAAGACTCAGTACAATTTTCAAGAGTTTTAGTTCGATTGCTTCTAAAATAGTGGATTCCTTATAAATACTTAGCTAAGCACTATGGAGCATCAAACACAAACTTTGGCTTTAAATAGTTTAATAACTGCTGGGACATACTTATTATCAAACTGACCTGTAAATTTAACAATTGCAAGGGATGTTTTAGGGGCTTTTACAAGAAGCTTTCTTGTTTGAATAGACCAGAAGGTAGACTTCTGTCAGCATCTGTGCCACCCCACTTTCCTTTATACTTTAACTTCTTATATACCTTAGGGTGATGCTTTCCAAACCAGGCTAAATTACCCAAAATTGGGCAAAAGTGTTTTTTCTTTGGGTAATGACACACAACCCCATTATCCAATCACAACAGGGACATTTAAATAAGGAAATAAGCAGTTTTGGTTAATGAAGGAAAGAGTTTTGGAAGCACTACCTTAGGGAGATCAGGTTTGAGGAAAATGTACAAGACTCACTTGATAAATGGCTGTTGGATGAACATGAAACTCTTAATCTGTGAAAATGAAAGCAACTGTTACAAAGATGTATTTCAGCTTGATGGAACTCAATTGGGGCAGAGATAAATGTTCTCCTGCTGACTCAACACCACCTATGCCACTTCTGCAATCAGAGGGTTTCAGCCAATTTTGGAATACCATGAATCTCTGAAGCATTTAGCATACGCAGATTTTTGGTGTCTTTATAAAGTATTTGATATGTGTGAAAATGCCTTCTATGGCTTTGGGAAATAGAATAGAAAACTTTGATTTTTGGACAATATCACTGAACAAGGATGGGCAATGAATGGACTATTGAAATTCTGCTCTTCATAGTGCTCGACAACCTAGCCAAGGATAACCAATGATGAGAATGGTAATAAAAAATGTGTCTCCTGTTTTGAAATTAGAAAAACCTGTCTTGAGTTTAAAGTACTCCACTTTAAGCTTGAAAGACTTTCTAAACTATTAAAACCATCTGCTTTAGACTTGATATGGGGTGTTTTGAGTTCAGGGCAGTTGAGATTTGAAACATTTTACATATCTCAGTCTAGAGACTTCTAAGTTATACCGCTAGATTATACCCACCAGAGAAATGGTTACATTCCAGGAAGAATGTAAGGACAAGGCCACAAACATGATATCAAAAGTTTATAGAATTGTATTGTTTTGAATCTGTAATTTGTAGAGTTTAGTGTGCATTTGTGTTAATAGCAGTATCAGTTCATGTTCAAGCATTTAACTTGTATTCTCTCCTCCTGCCCTTTGACATACTTAATGCTTCATTAAAAATACGTGTTTAAGATTTGTTTCATCGTGTGTCTATGATTTTTTCTCCTCAGTTTAAATGATTTCTTATGTTCCATTTTTCTTTTAAATTGTATGTTATTTATGTATTTTAAGCACATACACATTGTATTATAATAAATTTTTATTTTAAGCAAATCATTTCTCATTTTTGTTCCTTTTCATATGCAATCTAAGCCATGATTTGATTCTGACAATGAAAAGCAGTCTTGTAATGTTTTGAATAAATATAGAGGAAAAAATGAATGCCTGCTTTTGATTACATTATAAGTTTGGGATTTTTTGTATAATTTGAAAGTTTTCTATTTTTGTTTTAATAGTGTCAGCTCTGTTTCTTATCTTGCCACCTTTCATCAGCTTTGGCTGGTTGCTTGAGAACATACTTGCTTGGGCCTGTTACATGTCATGTTCTTGCTATGTATACAACTCCTCCCTATCCCCACAACTGCTGCTATGACTTCTGTCCACAGGACAGAGTTTTTGAAGCACAGTTTGTTCAGGCAGGGAGGAACATCCTTTCACAGGATTACAGATGTATATATTTACACACATACACACACACTCATAGACTATCACAGTGTTTAAGTAAAAATGCCTTGCATACATGAGCATTTTAGATCTAAACCTATATATTGATCATGATTCATGCATTTCTGACACCAAATGCATATGTATTAGACCACCTTTGTAAGCTATTGTTTATCAAAGCCATTTGCATGAGTAGGTAAGAGCTAATCTCACATTGAAAAGCTTCTTTTGTTTCTAACCAAGCAGTTTCCAACAGCTGAATTTCTGTTTTTAGCCATGAATGTCCTTTTGTAAAACTTTTTTCTTATCTGCCTGTGCATTTATGTCTGTAGATACAGAATATTTCTTTCATTCATAACCTTAGGATCAAATCACATTCCTTTGAATCTACTTTAATAGCTCAACGTAGTCGCAGCTAATTTTGAATATGACTGATGTTTTTGAATTAATATTCTACTCTTTGTGGCATCCTTATAGTTTTGTCTATTAATTATGATTTACTTCCACTGTGGAAAATATAAGAACTCTAGAAAAAGAAAATTATGGGGGGAAAACAAAAGAGAAGTAATATAGACACCTTGTAGCAATTACCTTTTTCAAGTCTTGATTCATACATGTCATTGAGGTTACAATCCTGCTTATCCAGGAACTTCTATGCAACTTATAACTAAGAAGATATATATATAATTATGACACAGAGTATTTTGTGATATCATTCTTTTATTTCAATACATTCTTGAATTTAATGTTTATTAGTTGTATTACTTGTTATTTTGTTTGTTGAATTAATTATTATTTGTCAGAATGAGGAAATATTTGTCCAAAACTGGGAGACTTTGAGTTCTAGTCCTGCCTTAGGCACAAAACCAGCTGGATGAACTTGAGCCAGTCATTTTCTCTTAGCCCTAGGAAGAGGGCAGTATATCACTTGTGAAAAAAACCTTCCAAGAAAACTGTAGGGACTCGTTCAGGCAGACATGATTGAAGGAAAAAAAAATCTTGAACTCTCTTCTCCCCAGCAAACTTTTAATTATGATAAAAAATGAACATTTCTGAAACTTTTGTACTGAGGAGATAGTAGTTGCTTCAATTATTTGTGCTATGTCAAGTACAACAGTACAATCCAGGATTCACTGAGTACTGATTGTATGCCAGGAGACTGGGATAAAAAAGCAGAGTATAATCAATTAGATCAGCGCCACTGATTTGTGGTACAGAATTTCATAGATAGAAACACACATTACTTCCATATGCTGGATTTCCCTCCTCATTTATATAGCAAGAATAATTCCTGCATGGAAAATGTTGAGTATGTATTGAAGAGGTTTGTCAGACATTTTCTTCCCTTCCTAAGGTTCTCCTTTGTTGCTACTTTATTTAAGAGGCAACTTGATGGATCAAAAGCTCACTTAAATATTTAACATCAATATTCCTATTGAAGATAAAAGCATTAGCCAACTTTAAATCATATAGAGAGCCAGTTTGGTCTAGAGGTTAAGGTAATAGACTGGCAATCAGGAGGTTGTGGATTCTGGTTCCACCTTAGCCACGAAAGCCAGCTGGGTGACTTTGGGCCAGTCACTTTCCCTCTGCCCAACTCACCTCTCAGAGTTGCTGTTGTGAGGAAAATGGAAGATGTGTGCTCGCCACTTTGAGTTGTTATGAAATAATAAAGAGATACAAATAAATGTCCAAGATACTGGCTTAATTACAGAATACAGATTTATGGCCCATTAAACTAGGCAATCCTTGGTCTTGACCATGCAATATTATTATTTTTATGTTGACACCTATGCCTGGAGATGATTTTCTATGAAAAGTCCAAAGAGTTTCAAGTATTTTTTAAAAAAATAACTTGTTCATCATTTGTATACAATTCTGTTTCAAATTCAGTGTTACAATATTCGAAACAAGTTATTTATTTTAAACCTTTCTAATAATTGTACATAAGAAAATCATGAACACATATATCCCTTTATCTCCACTTCACTTGATTTTATTTTATATTCTCCTTGACAAAATTCTAGTATAGTCACCAGTAAATATCTTCTGGTTAATAAAATTGTATAACCTTCTGTGATATCAAAAATTTAATTAACATTTTATATTCATCTCAGTGGTTACACATTAATAAATGCCACCATTTGCCACCAGGAGTTTATGTCTAGGAAACTATCAATTTCTGTATTTAGAATTAGTCATGGCTTTACTTACAGAGGCAAATACCATCCAGGTGTCTAGCTGCTGAACCAACACTATATTAACTGAAAGCACAAAAATCCTTTAATAAAATGTCCACATAACAGCAACTAAAGGGAAACTATCCAGTGTCATTGTTTAGATACCCTTTAGATAATTTCAACAACAGTTGACAAAGCCCAAAAAATATTGGAAGGGAAGAGATACCTGCAATAGATATCTGATGGAAGATAGCTATAGAGGCTCTGGTGGGTAGCTGCCCTGCACTCAGGCACTCCGTGCTGTAGTGATGTTTCTAAAAAAAAATTGTCCTCTATATTAGGAAGTTCTGATATCAAATAGCCCTTCTAATTCATTGATTTTTTTCTTGCAAGAGAATAGATTGACAGATTGAAAATTTTAATACTAAATGTAATGTTTCATTCTGTCCATGAACTTTTATCCATTCATAAAGCCTGTTTGATTTTGTGAATGTATTTCAAAATCTTAAGGAAATGAACAGAGCTACAGGGTCACATCAGAGTGGACTAATTCAGTTGTGCCTATTACGAAGCATGGAATGTGTGTGTCATTACTTCACTCAAAATTAATTGAGTGACAACTGTCATCCTAGCCAAGAGGAATGACCTGTGGACCTGAAATTGAAAATTACTGAGATAGAGGATCAGATAAAATATGTATTTGGCTTAAATCCTGCCCAGTCCAGAGGCAGAGTTAAGTGTGCTTAAGTTATCTTGCCAGAATTTATGGTGAATTGGAGTCACAGTTATAAGATCACTTATTTGGAGAATAGTTTTCTCTCCAATAATTCTCATGTACCATATATGCCAGCTAATAATAATTATTATATTTTCATGCAAAAATTGATTTAAACTTCAAGTATGGTAGATGTTTGTTGGAAAATTCACCACCACCACCCAACCATCACACATATATAAAACAAATAGTCCTAGAGGATCTTGAGATGGTAGGTATAAAAATATTTGCAAGCTGAATTGAGACAATGAACCAAGATATCAAACGTGCTCACTATAACAGCAGGTGATTTAGTTAAGTCAATAGTTAAAAATGAATTGAGTTTGATGTATCTCCTGCTAAATGCTAATTGCATATGCAGACTTGTAAATGATATCTTCTTATATTCCAAACCAGAATAATTATTTCAGGAAATGGAACGATTTATAATACAGGTGGCTTATTACAATCTGGATCAAATTAATTTTCCAAATAAAGTAATAATGAACTTTTGCAATGCCATCATTGACCCTGCTTTCTTACATAATTTCTTAAATTTCTAGATTTGTCTAAGGGGTTTGGCAGATTTGATTATATCTTTCTGTATGGAAACATTTTAAATCAACAGCTATATTTCCAGCTTTCCATAAACTGCAGTGCTAAAACTGGCTAATAGCTTTAATTTTGTTAGCATGTTTAATAATCAGCAATTTTGTTACTTACCTCACTTCCCATTAATCTGGAAATAACTGGCATATGTTGTTCTTGTCCTATTCAACACCACAAAATAATAGTGTCTTTTCCCTTCAGCTAAAGGAAAACTTGTTTTTATGCTACAGAGTATATAAACATAATATATATTGCTCATTTACATACGTTATTTTCAGGATATTCTGTATTTAACCTATGTTTAGTAATTCTTCAGAGTGCTGTTTAGGCATAGAGAAATTGGGACTGAACAGCACTTGAATGCTCTGGAGACATCCTGCCGACCTTATTCAAGAGATAAGCTCCTTCTGAAGATATTCACATAGGAAATATAAATCTCTGCAGAAGAAAAAGCTTTGAACCACTGTACAGGCATTAGGACAGTTGGCAGCACATTAATGTCATTTGAATAACATTGGCATAAGACATAGTTAATTGTGCATGAACACTCTAATTTTCACTGGAGTTCCCTCGCTAAATATTTATTCAGTTTATTAAAACACTGGCCACTGGGTTCTCTACAGTATTCACTAAAATGAAAAAAAAAATCAAAATCAAACACATTAAAACTAATAAAAACAAATTAAGAACTTGTGTTAAAAAATGTGCTGTTGCCTTTTTAAAAGACAAATTTCAACCTTCAGCCATTGGATATGGTCAAAAAGCCAAGCTGGTGGCCACTAAGGTGCAACTAAAGCTCCACCTCTTTTTTAACATGTGTTGTAACTATCTTGACTTTTTTGGGGACACCCTATGGACAGTAAGGCATAGGTTCCAAAGAACTAGCATTGCTGCAAAGAAATCTCACCCCTAAGTTAATTGATGAACTAATACAGGGGACCTCTTCAGATAATTTCAAACAGTAGGCAGTGTGATGAGAGGGAAAGGCCTTGACTGATAGATAATATTTGTAAAACACATACAGATAATCTTAGTGTTTATTCATGTACTCAATATGAAATGCAGAAAAGGCTTGTGGCATGTATGAGAGAGAGAGCATTGTCCCACATCTATAATAACTTGTTAGTGGAATCAAGAATGATGATGAGTATAAATTATTTCCAGTTGTTATTCATTTCCAGACTTAGAGGCCACCTGATTTCTTGAAGGGTCTAACTGCCTTATAAATAAAAACATTCAGAGATATACAGTGGTGCCTCACAAGACGAGATTAATCCGTTCCGGAAGAATGCTTTTAGCGCGAAATGCTCGTAAAGAGAAATGCAGTTTCCCATAGGAAACAATGGAAAGTCAGA
>JANHZU010003508.1:312324-323050 GCA_032468055.1 Acrochordus granulatus
GCAAATTCCACACACAATAAACAACACAAAGAAAATCTAAAGCAAAACTGTCAAGTTTTGTTGTGGAGCAACAACATTGGCTCAAAGCAGTGGAAAGACTTTCATGAGTAATCCTATGATTCCATTGCCACCTACACTTATGCATTGAATTGTTCTTTTATTAATCATGTTCTTTATCATGCTTTGATTTTATGCTAATTTTATTCCTACCATGGATGTTTTAAACTTCTTTTTCTATGTTGTGTTAACCACTGAGAATTGTTGGTTTCTAATGATAAATAAATAAATAAATAAACAATACCATCCTACTGCATTTCTTTCTATCTTGCTTCTCTTGTTTTCTTAAGGCCTTACAAATACATTTTTGTCCCTCCACAAAAAGCATCCAAATATATGTAGTTACATGAAAAGATGTGTATTTTCTAAATCTGATAAAATAAGTAAGTGATATTGGCAATTTATCTTTCATTTTGGCAAAGAAATATTACAATGGGCTCTGAGGAAAAAAGATTAGGCACAGAGCAACATTAGAAGCCTAAAACAATTAGAAGAGAGATACAGAAATATTGGTTTTACATACAAATCTAAATCATTATTTTTTTAAATTATGGTAAATAAATATAAATTGAAATGGTAGAAAATAATTATACTGATAATTTAAAAATCTGAAGCAAATCTAGGTCAGTTGGATTTAATAAACATCAAATATCTTAAAACTACCTTAGGAATTGTTACTAAGTATTATAATAATCTACAATTATTTTTTTAATGTTACATACTTGTCAATTGTAGCTTTCACTTTAATCTGGTAATTCAGCTCAGGCAATTTAATAAGCAGCCTAGAAAGTTAAAAGTGTAGAATTTAATATGACAAAATACCAGAAACTATGTGTTGTACATTGCTCAGGCAACATGGCCATCTTCTAATACCGAAAGCAAATTAGGTAGTCTATGTATATAATACCAATCAATTTCACGATGTTACTCTTGGACTTGCTACCAAGTATATGCAACCTAGCTGGTTGCAGTAGAGTTGAAGAATAAGGAAAAAGGTTAATGTTGGTGCAAGGCACCAGGAGATTGTCAATAAAAGCAAGGAAATGAATGTTAGGGTTCTAGTTGCGTAGATCTATAAGTGGAAATTTTTCTGTTTCCACAAAGCAGAGGAAACAGATTCCTCAGAGGTCCTAAGAGAAACAGGTAGAGATCAAGGGAAACAATTGGTGGCTGCTGATTGACAGTGTGAGTCAATAAGAAAATTATTATTGGGGATATATAAATGGGAGGGGAGTCTCTCCCAAGGAGCAGAGAAGCAAGAAATAAAACTCAGAAGAGTTACAGGAATGCACAAAAAGCTATTGAGTTGTGGATGTAAGACCCAGACAGATACACACAAGTGCAGTAGAGAGGAACAGAAATAGATTGGAGAATAGTGGCTAGGAAAAGAAGAGGGGGGCATGGAGGGAGAGAGTGTAAGAGAGACAGAGACAAGACAAGACAAGACAAGAAAGAGAAAACAAGCAAGCAAGCAGGCAAGCAAAGCATGGGTTTTTCCTTCCTGCAGCATTTTGCCCAGCTGGGACATCACTCCCTGCAGCTCACAAGGGGAAAAAATGCTAATTGGAAGTTTCAAAGTATTTAGAAGAGTGCTAGGCATTTGGTCAACATGGACAGCAAGAAGCTGCAATGCAAAGTTCACCTCTGAATAAATTGCTCCATGAATTTGTTTGGGAGAGAACTGAGGTTTGAAGAGTTGAACGGAGAAGAAGGATTCATATCCGTTGGACAGGAAGAGATCCAACTGAGAAAAAGGGATTAAGCAGCCATGAACAAAGAAATCAGGGAAACATTTAGAGGAGGCTTTTAAAGAGAGGGGGGAGAGAAGTGGATTGCTTATATACTGTGCTTTAAAAATGTGCTGGATTTTTAAAGACGCCATTCATTTTGTAGTGTAGAAATTGCTAACTCAGAGCAAGCCTCTCCACGGGACACAAGGAGACGAATCCCATAGAGTTCAATTGTCCATTACTACTTAAAGTTATTCTTGTCTCTGTGGGATACTGTCTTTATATCTGTTGGATGCTTGCTTTTTTAATAAAGTAGTCAGGTTATTCTACTATATATTTTTTTTGTCACAGGATGCTCTGAAAAGAAGGGAAAATGCCTCTGTAGAGCCCTCAAGCTGGCTGAAGACTTGGTAGTAGGCTTGTTTAAAATAAGCTGTATAGGAGCTACAAGGGATCCCAGAATAGTTGCTGCATTAAAACCGCACTTATACATGCAGGCACTGTTAAAATAAGTACTTATTTTATTTATTTGTATTTTATTATTTTTATAAACAACTAAAGGCAACTAATTATTAGTTTGTTGCTCCATCAACTAGATGTACAGACTGGATCTGGCATTTTTGTCCACCTATCAATTCATTTCCAAGGACTTGGAATAAACTAATTGTTATAGGCAAAAATAATTTTAATTCTCTCCTCCTCCCCTGGTTTTGTACATAAATGGGATACTAATACCCTATTCCTAATCTTAAAAATGGGTGCAATAGGGTAAATGCTGATGAAAATGCAAACACATGCCAACAGGTTGAAAAGTATAGAAATGTAATCTAATAGGGAAAATGACATTAGTTAAAGCAAGAGTGGAAATTATTCAGATTGCCTGAAAGGCTCAAATTGTAATTTTAGGTTCCTTAGTCTTTGCAAAGAAGAAATCATTTAAAAGCTTAAGAGTTATCTGATTTTCCTTCTGAGAACACACTGCAGCACAAAAGCTAATGGAAGACTTGTGCACTTGTTTAAGAATTTAGTCTAATGCATATGACAAGTTTTAAAAGAAATGTTAGGACACTAAACTGATCAAATAAACGGTAAGCAACAACCTTTACTCACCGAAGTTTAACAGTAAACTGTATCATAGTTTTAAGAACCAAAGGCCTCTGAGGATGTGTTGGCATGGAAGGCTGTCTCTCCACTATAAATGAACTAAGGAGAAAGGAAATAAGTATCTGCAATGCATAAACAGTCTTGATGAAATCTTGCAAGATCAGCAGCTTCATTTCTTCCAAATAACTTGGAAAGGATTGTTTACTTTATCCAAGACAGTTTTCAGTAATTTCTTGCACAATTAGACTCTCTCTCCAAAGCTGAGACAAAACAGTGTTGAATAATAGTTTTCAGTTCAGTTGAAAATAAAAACAAACTTATGTACCTTTGGAAAAGACTGTGAAGTAAAACATTTATGCTTTCCAACAAATGAGGTCTTTGTAATGGAATGGGATCGCCTTCATATGTGAGTTTAATCAAAAGTTCATTCAGCTTCTCCAATTGCCTTCTTATTTGAAAGAGACTCTCAGCCAAAAGTGTGAAGCTAAACAGACACAAAAAAGATTCAAATCATTCAACTCTGACTGCAGCTAACTCAGAACATTTTTTCACTTAATGGCACCCCCTTCCCCTAGTGAAAAGCTACAAGATGTTCAAGATCAATTTTGTTATTTTTACATATACCACAGAGAATGCCACAAGTATTTTTTTTCCTTCCTGGTGTTAAAAATGCTTTTTAGCAAACAATTTTTTTGCTCTTTCGTGACATGAAAAATCAGCTACTGAGTTAGAACTTTTCTTGTGCCTAATGATAAAACTAGGCTTGCTCTCCCACATATGCTTAGAAAAATATTAATTACAACTTAAGTTTACTAATTCTGTGTCTCAACTGAAAACAGACCTAATTCTATGTTTTATCACAGACATAATTTTGAAAGAAAATCAGATTTGCTGAAATACTAACTCAAGTTTTTCTGCAGCAATCTTTCCTCAACAGAGACTTCAAAAAGAGACCATAAATATATATTATATATAATAGCATTATAGGAAGCTGTTATGCATATATGCTTTAATTGTGTAATATTTTGAAACAATATTTAAGATAATAAATGAAAATGTAAACAGTAGGGATTCTTGCCTAAGTGCATTGTTAAAATCCAGTAATGTCTACATATGCCAGTCAGATGTATTTCCCAAAGAAACCCTAATACTGTATAATCCAGTTGCAACAGCCTGTCAAAGAAGTTGACTGGCTAGCATTGAAACTGCAGCATGGAACTACAAGCATAGCCTGGAAATAGAAATCTCAATTGTAATTTGTCTGTAATTCAATTCCAGAGATAGCAAGGGACAAAGAGCATGCTGATTTTTTAAAACAGCATTCTCTGGTCCCTTGGTTAAAACATGTCTTCTGATGGGACCAAGGAAACATGCTTTCTCTGTTGCTTCTCTTCTGGAGAAGAGGCTCTTCTGGAGCCTCTGAATTTTTCTCCCGGGCCTTGAGTTTATCTGGATAGAAGGGTCCTTAATCCTGCATTTGTCTGTGCGGTATTATTATGGTTTCTCACACAATCAGCCAGATGGTTAGATGTGACTTGGCATTATGATTGATCACACATTCAGTTGAGACTGATTTGGTATTTTGATCCACCAATCGAGTCCTTCCCAAGGACCTGGGATAGGCAGATGTTGTTCTCTGAATGATGTTAAAGAGCTTACATTACAAGATGTAAGCTGTTCTGAGCAATGCTGATGACGACTTTGTCAACGCCAATGACATTTAAGTGGTTCTCCAGTTGTTTTAGGAATGCACCCAAGGCTCCTACTGCTATAAGTACTACCTTTGCTTTCTTTTGCCACAGTCATTCTATTTCTATTTGGAGGTCTTTGTATTTTGTTATCTACTCCAGGTATTGCCAAGTCCACCATCCAGACTTTTTATCTTTTTTATCAACAATTCTTAAGTCTGGGGTGTTATGTGGCAGGTAGTGGAAATAAAGCTAAAGGAGAAGAAACAAAGTCCCAGAGCACTTTAGCTTCTTCATTTTCTACTACTTTGTCTATTTTATGGTATCACCAATTCGTGCTTGCAGGCAGATTATTATTACGGTTGGTCACACAATCATCCAGATTATTATTCTGCATCATCATAATTTTTTGCAATTGTTGTTTTTTAAATTGTATGCCAAAGTCATTTTGAATTGGACAACCACAAGTCCAGTACATTAAATTAATTCAATGGATTTATTTTGGATATGTGGAAGAAAACTACTTTTGACATAAGTTTGGAGAATCTTCCATAGAAACATGAGGTACAAATTAATTTCCCTTCCCATTAGAAAGTATGCTGCTTGCTGAGGCTGGGCTAGTGAATATTCATAGCAGAGAGATTTCACAGTTGGCTAACAGTTCCCCAGTTTGGTGTGAAAATGTCATCTATATGATTCAACTTCAGCCCATTTACTTTTACTGAAACAATCCCACTGAAAAGAGCCACTTGGCAACAAATAATGCTTCTTTAAATAAACATTATTTAAATGTTTCTGACTCTTCTGATTCTTAGAAATTGCTTAACAATAATTTCTGTTAATCTCTCAGAAGAAATGTTTATTGTGTAAACTGAGATGGAAAAGGCAGCAGCCACACAGCATCACATTTCCTGTTGCTCTTTACACAGAAACCAACAATAACACTTTACCAGTTTTGTAGCTGATCAAGCCCACTTTGTAGAGGACCTCCAATGCAAGCAATTTGTTGCCGTCTCTTCCAATCCAATAATTCTTCTATTAATATGTTATTCATCAAGGCATCAACCTCCCTTACTATTTGTGCCATTTTACTGAGAACTTCCTATGAAGAATATGATATGCACCATCATTAGAAACAGTTAAGAGAAAATTCAGAAGTGAATCTTGGGGAAAGAAAAGTGATCTAATTTGTATAACACCCTAAACTGTGCCATTGTTTGGCTTAATCTATGCACATGGTCTGTTGTTGGTTAATTTACCACCATCCAGCAAGCAATCTGAAGTAAACCAAAGGCTAGTTTAAGTAACCATTAGTCTAACAAGAAAGCAACCTAGGTACAGGAGCAGCCACAAACTGAAGTTGCTTCTGGAGTATTGTTTCTACTCCTTTAGCTTTATTTCTATTACTACTGCTTTGTTAAATAGACACATACAGGGAAAGACAAGCCTCTTAGCCTTCCACAGATCTGTATGAGAAGCCCTAGCACAGGTAGGAACATGGAGGGCCTTTCTTTTATTACATAAAAAAACAAGTCAGAAAGCGCTGCCCAATCACCACAAACCATTCACCACAAATATTAATGAGATCCTAACTGAACCCAGAGTTGCATGGCTCTCACCTTACTGGCCTTTATAAACATTAAAAGCAGGCTCTTTACTCAGGCCTTGGATTAGGGTGATAGGAGGGTCTTGTCTGTTTTGCTCCCTATGGGTGGGAGAGAGAAATGGATGTTGCTTTTTGCAGATAACATCATTTTCTGAAGTTTTATTTTGAGGTTTTAACTTGCCAAACTGTACTGCATAAAACTTATTTCCTGAATACCTTGATTCTCACCACCTATTTTTTTGAAACAACTGTCTGCCAATTTTAACTGACACTCTCATTTATCAAGCATATCCTTCTGTTCAGCAATGCGGGAAGTAAGAAAGATCAGGTAACATTTTGTCTGTAATGTTTAAAATTGACCGCTACCTGTATTAAATATTTGAACTGCACAGGCACACACATTTTAAAATACAAATACGTGTACGTTTTAAAAATCTTTAGCCTGAACAAAATCTCAACCTAAGCTTTCAAAACAAATATATGTTGAAGATTTCAAAATGATTTTGGAATTGCTAAGTAAAACATTTGGAAAAACAAAATATTTGGGAAATCTTCTGATGAAAGTGATTAGCACTCCAACATCATGCTGTTGAAATTCAGCAGCAAAAATTGTTATTTTCTTTTTGAGTGCTATGCCATGGAAGAGGTGGAGTAAGCACTGAAGAGATCACCTTATCTATTTTCTGCAAAAAAATGAAAATGTTTTCAACCAGACCAAAAAATTCATCTTTATCCACTTTTAGCAACCTGACCTGGTCATCATTAAAAAAAAGTATGACATCTGGTTCTGAAGTGTCTCGTAATTCTGTATCTTTTAAATCCTCTAATTACTTTGTGTAGCAATTAAACATTTAATGTATGTGTTCTTGAGATTTGTGGTAGTATATCTATCAAACAACAATATATTGCAATATATATGAATATCTAAATCAGTGATTCATGATCTTGGCAAGTTTAAAATGGGTGGACTTCAACTCCCAAGGTTGGCTGGGAAAATCTGGAAGGTGAAGTCCATCCGTCTTAAATCCACCCATCTTAAACTTACCAAGGTTGAAAAACTCTGATCTATATGTTGATATTACCATATTGGCTATTAGGTAGAAAGAAATTAAGCCTTCCTGCAGTATTATGTGGAGATGTTTGTTATGGTCTTTGCCCCCTCCCCATTCCTCTATGAGAGAATTTGAGCATGCTCAGTTCTTACTGGTAATTGCCTCTCATATGAGGGTACCAATTCTGGATATCTCTGAGTATCAGAAACAGAGGGAACAATTTTCATAATATTTGTTGAATATTCAGAGATAAATTAATGAAAGGCAACAACAAGTTCTTAAAACCATAGTCCACTTTTAAGAACTCGTTTTACTGGCTTTTTTATTAATTTGGAATTTCTTCTTACTTAATATGTAACTAGAAAAAAACCTTCCATAGTGCCTTTAAACTTAGCAAAGTATATAAATGACAAACAATTGAACCAACCTTTCTCTTGTAGTCTATGGTATTGAGCATTTCCTGCAACATCAGCATCTCCTGCTTCATGACAAGACTGTTTTTTTCATTCTGTTCTGAAAGGAGATGCAAAGAGAATAGGTATAAAGCAAAGGAGTGGGGAAACCCATGAAAATAATATGAATAACCCATGAATACATTATGGTATGCTACTGAATGTGTTATATCTTATTATGTCAAATTCATTTTTAAAAAAAGGTGAGCATCAACCAAAATGAATATCCTTTCAATATTCTTCTGAATATTTAGTTTGTGGGTTTTAAAATTAAATGCTTCCCCCCAGTAGTCCAGCTTCCAGCAGTTTTTTGTCTAGGAGTCCTGTCTCTTTTCCTCAGTAAGAAATAAATCCAGGTTGAAAGGACACTTTTGAACAAGAAGATTTTAACAAGATTGTTTTTGCCTGAAGTCCTATTCTCCCATAGCTGAATTTCTGAAAAAACAAACCTATTATGTTTCTCCTAGGCTGTATGCATTTTAGAGCATGCAAATATGGAAGAAGACCTGTCTATACTTATAAATAAGGTGATTCAGAGAAATGACCACACTGCTGTTTATTTTTAAAATTAATTAACTTTAGTTGGGAGTGAACCATCCATAATAAAAGACAAACTACATGAAACTCACAAATAACCATGTATTCTTCTGCCATTTTATTTAAATTAAAAAACAACTTAGGGTTGTTACAGTTGGAAATTTACATTTTCTCTTCTCCCCATTTGTGCACATAGCTTGGAATCTTTTATACTGGGGCATTATATAACTGCTATATGTTGCTATGTATTTAAATAAATTTAAATAAATTAAAAACTACCCCTGATTTTCTATCCCACCCCATATGAGGAATGAGAATAAAAGACAGGAAATCTATAGGTTTATGTAAACTAATTCTAAAATCAACAAAAATGATGCTAAAACATATATTGAAAAAATGATACCAACAATTAAGGAATCTTCCTTCCCTTATTGGTCTGACTGCAATGTTCATTAAAGTTAAAAAAACATAAGGAATTGCTCACAAAATTACAGCCACAGTAGCTAAAAGATTAAATTGATAGAAAATGAAAGTGTATCTTCGCATATAAATAAATACCACTAACTTTAGAGGTATTTATTAAATTTTCAGAACCGTCCATCTCCCTCACAGAGGGACTCTGGGCAGTGTACAGATAAAATGTCAAATCAATATAAAAATAATACATAATGGTTACTTATTTCCAGGTCAAAATGCAGAAAAGTATAGTCTTAGCTGGACTAATATTTTGCTTGACCTTGCTATCTGCCATAAAAAATACATCTCGGCTAAGATGTTAGGTACACTTTGGAACATATTTGGCAGAAAGTATGCATCATTAGTAGTATTTAATCGCCAATTTTTACACATATGCAAGATTTAAAACCAACATTTTTCTTTCACGTATGGAAAAGCTTACCTATGCTGTATATTGTTTTAAATCTGAAGTCAAACTCCTCTTGCAAATCTTCTAAATATTTGACATCTTGTTCTGTCAGCTGTTTCAGATTAAATGCATTTAGCAGTTAGTGGATCTGATATAATCCATAGCATATAGCAAACAATAACAATTCTTTATTCCTTAGGAATAAGGAATTCCTATTCCTTAGGAAGCTTCAGTTTCTCCTAAGCAAAATGGAACTTCCACAATTACTCTCTGCTTCCTTGGTGGGAAAAGTAGTTGGGACTACAAAATTAGACTAAACCAAAAAGTAGATTGATTTTTAGCCAGCCAACCAATTTTATTTTATTCAGTAAAACATTGTGAACTGTGGCCTATTACACTAAGTATATTATGCTGTATCATGTGCTAAGGCTGCAGGACATATACAGTAGTCTTTGACTTAAGACTGGTTGCTTAGTGACTTTTTGAAGTTATGAGGACCTCCCGAAAAATATTTTTGACCCAATTCCAAATTTCCAATGGCTGGTGCCCTCCCTGCGGTCTTGTGGCTGATTTCAGGTACTCAGCAACCAGCCTACATTTACAGTTGTTTGCAGCATGTTGTGGTAATTTGACCACAATTTCTGATGTTTTGCCAGAAACTGGCTTTTCGACAAAAACATCCCATAATGTATGATGGCTTTGCTTAATTATCACAGCATTTACTTTACATCTACTGCAAAAAAGGTCATAAAATTGGGTTGGTCACATGGGTGACCCACTTTATGACTGTCATGACTTATGACTGTAAGAGGCAGGCTCCATTATGATTGTAAGTCAAAGACTATCTATAGTACATCCTATGTATGTCTATTCAGAAGCAAACCCTATTTTTTTCACTCGTGCTTAAGCTTAGATAAGCATGCACTGGACTGCAGTCTTAATTTTTCTTTTGTTTTTAATCAACTGGTATAGCTCATGGGAAAAATCTAGTTTTACTACAAAGATGCCAGATGAATTCAGTGAGGCCAATATTACATATTTAAAAGGATTTAAATACTGTATACAAGAAGCCCTTCCTAGCCTTGGATTAATTTGTCAGCTCCCAAGAGCATCAAACACAAATGCAGCATAATTATTGGATGGCATTCTCAACTACTGTATATAACTACAGAGAAACCTTTTACCCCTGATATATGAATATTATTGTTTCCAGGTCATAGCTCTGAAGGGGAAAATTTAAATAAGGCATGCCTCACTTGTACCTCGAAAAGCAAGTCTGATTTCCATCATGTATCATCTCATTCTTCTGTATTATTGTTCTAGTGTCAAATTATCATCATACTTAAGCCATATAAAATGTATTGGTACTCCCATGTTAGATCTTTGATGTCTGAATAGTGGCTTGGTTGTTGTTGTTCAGTCACGCAGTCATGTCCAACTCTTCGCAAAGCCATTGACTGCATTACACCAGGCCTCCCTGTCCTGCACTGCCTCCTGGAGTCCTCTCAAGCCCACGCCCATCACACTGACTATGCTATCTATCCATTTCATCCTCTTCCCATCCCCTTTTCCTCTTCCCTTCAATCCTTCCCAGCATCACAGTCTTTTCTAATGAGTCCTCTCTGTGCATTATGT
>JANHZU010003508.1:354385-364912 GCA_032468055.1 Acrochordus granulatus
ATATACCATCCTTTCCCTTTTTAAAACAATGAACGTGTCATTTATTTGAATATTCCTAAACATTCACAAGAGTATTCCAGATATATATGCTAATTTTAATTACTTACTCTGTAAATATTTCTGTCATGGGCTACTGTAATGTTCCATCTTTTTTGTTTTTATAATTATAATCAGGATGAAACAATTAGTTTTTCAGGAAATTGGGATCCTGGAAACCATGATTTGCACTAGCTGGCTTTCAAGTTTATTTCTAGTGTACATTTTGTATAGTTACAGTGATTCTAAAAATGCAGTCAGTCAGTTTTATGTTTCAAGTAATTGTTTTTGTACATGCTATTTGATCCTATTATCTGAGAAGTTAAACTGGTCTCTTTATGTGCTTGTCTAAGTTAGTTACAATTTTATTATGACACATCACATCTTCTATGCAAACTATTTTTATATCCAATTTCTCTATTATTGCTTAAAGTTCATCCTTGTGTTTAGGTTTTATTATAAAACCTAAATTCAGGGATATTAGAAATTGTTAATGTTGCCATGTTGATTTTATCAATAGCAGTGCTACCTTCTCTCATAACAGATTTAATACTTTTGTTTTGGACACAGTATATGGGGGAAAGCACTTAAATATTTTGATGGAATGTTTCAAACACTCTTTTAATCTCTCTTTAAGTATTCATCTTAGTGTTTGCAGGGCTTCAAACTCGGCAAAGGTCAGAGCTATACCTGCAGCTTTGTTCACTGTTCTGCCTGCCTGCCTGCATACAGCTTGGATACATTAAACTCACACAGAATTAGATATTGTACATTCTTCTGTATAATCTGAGATCTAAATACACTCCACCGTATAAACTGAGTAAAGTACAGGATTGTATGGAGAATCATACTTGTATGGAGATTGCATTGAGAATCATACTTGAATTCACTGCAAGGTGAGTATGCTTCCCTGTAAGATCATTCAGCTCAGTCGCTAAAAATTGAGGGAGAAAGAAAGTATCATTCTTTACTCAGATTGAAGCCTTTCAGTTGTTTAGATAAAAGCTGAAGCAAATTAATCCAAAATATTTTTCTCCAGTCTGTGTAGAAATATCCCACTTCTCTTTTTGGGATTAAGGAAGAATTGAAGAGCCAAATAGGGACAGATTGTTAAAAAAAATCATGCATGTTGTCACTTAAGAGTCAACACTGACTTGATGGTACATAATCAGGGATGTGTAGTATTTTAATTTTAAAAAGCTGCTTTGGAGTGCACATAGCTTCTGTTTGCAAGCTTTAAAAAAACAGCTGCTCTTTACAGTTGCAAACAGATGCTTCATGCATGCCCCTGCGAGTTCCAGTATCCCTTTTGGGAATCATATCTGAAGCACTACACAGACTAAGCAATTGCCCTTAGCAATTAAGGGTTCCTCATTTTTCATTTTGCATACAGTGCAGCTGTTCACATAAAAATAATGGGAGATGGGATATTCTACCCTTCTGAATCTTCTAACTGGATTGACCATTTTGCTACGCTAATGGCAAATTGTATGCACTGCAGAGTTTAGAAGTCACTTTGGCAGATTCTCTTAAATACTTTTCTTTTAAAAGTCACTTATGATAGCTATATAGAAATACCAGCTGCAGGAATAACAATGGCAAAAACAACATAGCTACTGATCTGGGATGTATGACTTAGACTAGACATTTTAGTAATGAGCTTCAAATAGCAGATGATAGCTAGCTACCTATTTCTAAGATAAATCTTACACCTTTGCTTGCTAATCAACATGTGCAAAAATGCTATAAGGATTGTAGAGCTTTAAGCCTACGTTTTTAAAGTATTGACCAAATCTTAACTGTCAATCCAATACCTGGAAAGGAAATGAAGTGTAAGAAATAGTACTGTGAGCTTGTATTATCAATTTATTGTGCTGAAGTATTTATTTCATTTCTACCCACACTCATATGTATTTCCTTTGAATACTTATTAATGGCCCAGTGATGGTATGACATTTGAGTGTCATCAGTTTGACTCTTATGCCATGTGGGATTGACTCATTAGTTCAAACATCTGTTGTTAGCAGCAGATATTTGAACTTATTCCATTTTCAAACATTCAAGGAATTGCTAACTTTGAAATGCCATCCTTGAAATATATGGAACCAAACAGGGAAGCATGCTTTTGAGTCATATTAAACAAGGTACAAAGATGCTACATTTCCAATGGCCATTGAATGTTGTCCTTGTACAGACTGAATAATACCTAATTTTTGTTGAGATTTTAACTGAACTTCCCAAGTACCTTGGTTTTCAGTTCTCAGATATTGGTCTTTAGACACGGTTGCAGTCAGTGATTTGTATCTTGTCATTAATAAAGAAGAGACACTTGGTGTCGTGGTTAAAGCATCAGGCTACAAACCAGGAGATCATGAGTTCTACTCCTGCCTTAGGCACAAGGCAACTGGGTGATCTTGGGCCAGTCATTTTCTCTCAGCCCTAGGAAGGAGGCAATGGCAAATCACTTCTGAAAAACCTTGCCAAGAAAACTGTAGGGGTTTATACAGCAGTCACCAGTGAATGGAAGGAAAACCTAATAGCAAAAAATGAATTTAATCCTCCACCAATCTGCTCACTCATTGCACACAATTCCTGATTACAGTATTTGTGATTAGCAGGTAAGCTATTTAAATGAGGCTGTTGTATTTCTTTGAAAAAGATACAATTTTTTCCTATATATATCTAATGTGAAGCAGGAGAAAGAAGAGATACGCATAGTCAATTACATTTTTCAGATGACTTGTTCTGACTTCTAGATTGCAGTTGTCATAGCCTGATTTCTCTTTATCGTTTCTCCTGTATAAATACACTATCCTCTGCTAAGAAGCTGTTTATTTCTAAAAGTTGTTCTGATGATTAAGGCATTTAGAAATTCTTCTTGAGCATAAGTACTATAATTTCCTATAAAAGAGCATAATTTTATAATGCTAAGAGTTGTTTGATATTACTTGATAATTTTGTCATAATATAAAATATACCTCCTTGACTTCGTTTCTTATAAACATAATTTAACTATCATTGCTTTTAATAGGACATCATTATGCTGGTCTTGATTTGAATAGTGTACCATTTTTTCTTTGTTTATTTGGGAAGGGTTGGAAAATATTCATAGAATATGCATAAGCTGATACTGTATTTTAAACAGTAATAATATGATTTAATTGTAAATACAAAATATCCCTGTACATTTCCTATAGACTCATTTGAGTTTAGGTAATCATCTGATCTGGTTTGAATTTTGGGATTAGTCACTGTCTCTTTTCACACACAAACTTGTTTTATGGTTACCCAAATCACAATATTCCAATTTTTGGATTTACATAGACGTTAAATAATAATTTAACCATAAGGCCTTTGTTTACAGATGAATACACTGGGCTAAAATTTAGCTTGTAATTCAGTGTGTTCAGTAAACACAGGCAGTTCATTAGCCGAATTGCTCAAGTATCTGTATTATCTGTAATTTCCAGATAATAAATTTCCAGATAAACATTTCCAATGTTTCTCAAGTTTGGCAACTTTAAGATAAGTAAACTTCAACTCCCAGAATTCTCCACCCACTTTACTGGAGTTAAATTGCCAAGATTGAAAATCACTGATTTCTGAGATCTTTTAATAGGCTGTAAAAATAGAATAGAATAACATATTATAGTCTGTGACTGGTATCAATATGCAGTAATGTTTTATTTTCATCTAAAATAGTACTGGAAAGACTGAAAGAGTTTTTTCAAAGCATGGTTATAGAGAACTATCTGTGGAAAGAAAAATCTTAGTATTGAATGTTGTACAGTGGTACCTCACAAGACGACTAACTCACAAGATGTGAAACTCACAGGACGAGCAAAAAAAATTAATCAAATTGTGAAACTCACAGGACGAGCAAAAAAAATTAATCAGATTTATTCCACTAGACGAGCCGTGACTCACACAGCAAACAAACTGTGCGATAACTTGTGCATCATCAGTCAGCACACTCTATTTCTCATTCAGGCAGCAACTCCGCTCGAGAGTTCTGCCAATGCGGCAAGCGCACACGTTCTGCCAACTCTACTACGTGCTTTTCTCCATTGTTGCACAGGCAGCAACCCTGTGTGAGAGTTCTGCCAACACAGCAAGTGTGTGCGCGCATTCTACCAGCTCTGCCACACGCAGTTTACTCCATTCCCATACGGGCGGCAGCGCGTGCACGTGCATTCTGCCTACGCTGTCGCATGGTGGCAGGTCAACGTTCCTGATCGCAACGAGCACCGTGCGATGAGCTCACATGGGAAATCTCACAATGGAGCTCTCCTCTCTCACTGCGCAAACAGCGTAAATTAAGTGAAAGACATTCAAGAGATGGAACTCCCGAGACTTCAGACTCCAGATTCAGTCTCCAGAAAGTCCCTCCCCCTCCCTCTCCTCTCCGGGATATTCTCAAAGCACACATGCATGCACACGCACACACATACAAAATAAAGCAGAAATTGTCCTTGTCGCTTCTCTAAGGAAGAAGCATTTGCAAACCGCCCACGACGCCCGGAAAAACTGAGGGAAAAGGCCCTTTTAAAGTGATGGCAGCAGATCCTCTGAGCCAGCAAGCAGCAGTGAGGCCAGAATCTGCCTCGAAGTAGATCCATAAGTGCTGGTTAGTTTGCTCTATTTCTGCTTTATATCGTGTGTTAATCATGGTTACTTGTCTCATATGTTAGGAACAATCATTTCTACATCAAATTCCATTGAAAATGATTTTTTGATGAAGAATATTTTTGGGAAACCTCGTTTCACTTAGCATTTCGCGCTAAGAGCATTCTTCCGGAATGGATTAGTCTCATCTTGTGAGCACCACTGTATTATCTTGTAGGAATGAGGTCTTGCTAATAAATGCTAGAACGTAGAGGTAAAGATTGACTAAAATGTCATACTGGTGTAGAGTTCCTATCTTCCCCAGTCCTTGTCTTACTTGTCATTTAAAATTATGACATGTAAAATGAACAATTCTTTATTTATTTAGATTTGGAGGATGCCTAGCTTAAAGAAACTACTGGGGAGGCTCACATTTTAACATTTAAAGTCTAAAACAAAGCATTCCAGAGGCCATATGTACTTCTATTTTGCAACAGGAATGCAAATGCAACCTTTGAAACACAGATCAAAAGCTAGATTGCCATTTAACTTTTATTTTAAAGTGGTTAATTTAAACTTTACAATATCTCACAGTATTGTAAGTGAAGAGAACAGATTTGATGAGCTCAAACCTTGCCTGTGATTCACTGTAATATTGTTTAAATGTAGCTATTGTATGATGTATGATTGTATGATTTTTTTTACTAAAAAAATCTATAGAAATCCCCAAATACTGAAAATTGAAGTTTGTACTATAAAATGTGTATTATATCTGATGAAAATGGCTTTTACACTTACTCAGTAGAAGATAAAGCTGAGGAAATGTCTTATCTGCATGATTTGTAGCCACTAAAAGGAAAGATCTGCTTTAAATTAGCAGTCTGAAGATGCTCCTAAACACCTTTAGTCAACATTCCTGAAAGTTAATGGCTATGCTTGTGGTTTCTTTGGTTTGCATTCTGACAAGAATTGTTCCACTGTGACATTGAATTAGTTGAATGGTGCTTAAATAAAAACAGTGTATATGCATTTCAGCCTACTTAAGGAAAAATCTTGCTTGCACAGTTTACATATACAGTTTACACATACTGATGTAAAAATATGAATGCATTCCCTCAAATTTGTTCTGGTCTTAACATTGCTACATAGATGTGATGGTAGTTCTTGAGTTTTTCAAGGCAAATTCAAAGAAACCCAAAACATCATTCTGTGGTGAATGTTGTAAAGAAAAGCACTTTGCTTACAACATTTTTTGTAACAGTATTTTGAAAAAGTTCAAAATATTCTGTTAAGAGTGAAGCCACCTGGCAATCTGATTTGACTGGGCTCATCCAATGACATGTAATGCTTTGGGGAGTGGGAGTAAAACACCTTTTGACTTGCCAAAATGTCAAATGTTCAGTAGTCAAAATGAATAGCTACTGCACTGTTAATACAAAAAGCATGCACATGGAGTTGTAGAGCCGTAGAATTGGAAGGGATCCATCAGGCCATTGAATCCTTATCATTTAAGGAATCCAGGTTAAACCTGGATCTCATCTTCCAGAGAGATGACTTTCTGGCCTACCCTTGAAGACATCTAGTATTAGAAAGTGTTTCTAATATTCAGTTGAAATCCATTATTTCTGTGTTGTGCATTCCAACATCAGAAAACACAACTTGAAATTCTCTTATGATATTCTTTCAGGTATCACATATAAACATATCCTTTAGTCTCTCTTTATAGGACTTAATGTTTAGGCCTTTGATCATCCTTTCTCTGAATCTTTTTCAGTTTCTCTGAATTTTTCTTAAAATATGGTGTCTAGTACTGGTCACAGTACCTGACCAAAGTAGAATAAAATAGAACTATATTGAACTGAAACCTCAATTTACTGGAGCATGATGCAGTGGATTTTAGATTCAATGGACCAAATTTTTGCTGCATTTTGTATTTTTGGCATCATAACAATCTGAGGGTCCATGAATCTCCCTTTGTGGTCCTTAAAGCTTCCATTGACCCAAATTGCTGAAAAATAATGACATAGTCATAACCATTTTGAGGTTGGAAATAGGTAAACTATAATGTTCGCTTATATAACCAACACTTTCAAGATTCTCCCTAAAGCCCAGCCTCTCTTATTAAGGGTAATATGATTCTGAAAACCTCAGGATCCTCAGCCCCTTTAAAATGTTAAGTATGACTTCTACCGAGACAAGGTGGTCCATCTCTAGGGTTCAGCCTTTTAAAATTGTGGTTTCTGTGTAGCGTTTATATTGAATATTGGGTTGTCCTTGTGCAGCATTTTTTAGAAATGCTATATTAAATAATGCCTTTTGAGACCATAGCAAATAAGGTTATAATAGCCTTTGATACCCTCAACCTTTCATTCTTTTAATTATCTTTTCTGGGCAAGAAGAGCCAATTTAAGACAAAGCCTGTACTTCAGACCTGTATTTCCTAGACCTGAAAGCTATGAGAGATAACTCCAGGGTAAGAGGGCCTCAACTACTCCACTATTATTTTGGCAAGGATAACTTCTGAAGGCTCCGTCTAAACCTTGCACCTTTAATAGTTCAAAGAGAGAAACTTCATTTGTGCTAACAAAAACTCTTTCCGATACTTTGCACAGCCCATATTTGACAACATGCTTGTAATTTGGCATTCAGGGCTGAGTGTGGGAATGGGAATTACATTTGGCCCATCTTAATTGATACAGTTCTGACATATTGCGAGGTAGAATTTTATTGAAGAAAAGCAGCATCCAAATAAATATGTACTGTTCCCACTACCAGGAAACAGTTTGTGAAATATAAATCTCGGAGAAAAATATAAAACATATTTTGCTGGCTTGCATATTCTTTGCATATTTGTGGCTTGCAGTACTGTATGCAAATCTATTTAGTGCGTCATTAACAGAAACAAACAAGATATATAGCACAAAATATTTTGTCCTGGTCCAGACAGATCTGTGTTGGGGGACACATTTTTCTGATTTTACATCTAATTATGAATTGAATCTAGACAAAATTATTCTTGTTTTTCTGCCTTTGAGTGAGTTTATGGAACAAAACTATGTTTTGTTATGGTACGCCATAATTTGTCATATGTATGTATATTTTTCTGTGCTGTACATATTCTATTTTTCATGGAGAAGGGCATCTAGGATTCATTAAAGAATTAGTTATCACATAAGAACTATTGTCTCACCAATGCCCAAAAATCTATAGTATGTTCTATATTGCACTATAATGCGTTTGCATAAAATGCTAAATCTGTACAGAACATTAATTGGAGGACTCTGAAGTACCCTCAGGGTCCCTCCTCAAAACTGTGAAGCAGCTGTGCTCACATTATTCTGATGAAAGTGATTTTAGGGCATGCACGCACAAGATTATTATAGTACTAAAGGGATGCTTTCCTTGTTGAACGATTTATACAGGTGTCTATATCTTCTCTCTGTGTCAGGATAATGCTCAGGTACTCAATGAAGAATCAAAAATGTATTGTAAATATAAATAATGCTGTGGTCTTCCAGGTGCAATAAGACTTTGGTTATATTCTGGCAAACATGCCTATTTCTCATTGAAAAATCGACACACTTCTGAGATACGAATATTATAGATTTTTATAAGGGCAGCTTTGTGGAGAGTTCTTTAAAAGTATAAAATAAGTTTCATATGTTTTAAGATTAAATATTTCAGTATAAATACTTTCTGCAAATTATATGTGGTCTAACAATTTATTGATTTTTCTGAAGCTGAATTGAAGGAACAATTAAAAATATAGCTAGGTCAGCATAATGGAAAAATTAACGTTTTCTTGGGGGCTCTGTTTAGAAAGATGGTTAATTTTCTGCTTTTTGATTTATACAACAAAATCATGTGGGAGACACTAGGAGCACAGCAGGCTATATGTACAGCTGCTGCTTGCTGAAAAGGTATATTTGGTTTACTAACCTTCTGACTCAGAGAAACATCCTTCTTTGCTTGAAGTTTTGGTGCTTGACCTGGAATAAAGAAGTATATAAAGAAGGATTTCTGTACTGTGATAGCTGCATTCAGTGTGGGATTGATGTCAACTGTGGATTGAAACTCAGTGGAATTGTTACAGGGCAAACCAAGAAAAAAGGGAAGGTGACCAGAAGAAAGGAAGAAGAAATGTGGGATCTGTATCCCACTTGTATTTAGCCTGGAGTATGAAGTAGCTTATGTATTTGCAATTTGTCTTCCTTCTTTGGTTCACCAGTGGAATTAATTCTTAATTAATTCTTAATTCTTCCCCTTTCCCACCCCATAGTCTTTTTTCCATTATCTGACTGTGGGGTCAGTTTACAATTCTTTGCAGTTTTGTCCCTACAGCCAAGACTATTTTCTTTGGAATTGCCTGGCTATTTCATCCTTGCTTTCGTTTTGCATTCACAGTAGCTGTTTTGGCTCAGATCTCAATGGATCTATTATTTATTTATTTATTACACATATTTCTATGCCGCCAATTTCCAAAGACTCTTGGCAGCTTACATAGGTTAGCTATCTATACAATTTATGTGTAAACTAATCCCACACCCCTGCTGGCTGGTGTGATGTTGCTTCCAGGCATCTTCGCATTTCTGCTCCGCCCCCGGCAGGAGGGTGGGCCGCCTTCACCTCGCCGCTCACTCCGCGCTGCTCGCCCTCTCGCTGCTCGCCTTGACCGACCCGCTGAAGCCGGCCATCTCCCACCAAAGTGGTACCCGATTTGTCTACTCGCCAGTTGTTACGTGCTTTCGAACTGCTGGGTGGGTAGAAGCTGAGGCAAGAGACGGGAGCTCACCCCGTCATGTGGAGCTGCAGACCGAACCTGCCAGAATGCTGGCCATTCTGGTCGGCATAACCGGCAGCACTAGTCCACTGCGCCACCGCACCTCAATATTTGAAACAGGTAAGTTTTACCAGAGATTTTGGATCATGATATCATAAAATGCATGCAGTAATTTGCAACCCCTTTACACACTGATAAATAAGGCCATGAAAATGATGGCCTTAAACCTTGGTTTCATGGATCACTTTAAACCACAATTTAACTATGGCTTGCTGAATATCCTACAATTGGTGGAAATGTAGAACATTCTAAGCCATGAATTTCACTCATAAACCATAATGACTGCTTCATACAACACATTAAGCTAAAATCAAATCAACCATTTTACAGATTAAGGGGTTGGAACATCTATTTAGTTGTTGTGGCTTATCACCAGTTGATCCAGAAATAAGGGAACTGTGCAGATATACAGAAAAGAAAAAGAGACAGAGAATCTAGACACAGTATAAAAGACTAGTTGAATTTCACACATTGTAGAAGAAGAGCCACATTAGCTATGATAGCCAGACCTCAGAACGTCTTGTAGTATCTTTTCCAGCTAACAAGTTTCTTGCAGTTTGCAAAACCATGTGTCTTTTATTAAATTTTGTTAATATAAAAAGATACTGCAAGACTCTAATTTTTGGTTGAATTTTAGAAATTCATTTATGCTTTTCTAGTATACCACTGTGCATGTTAAAATTGTATGCAGTAATAATCTCTTCCAAATGATATGTAACCAACATTCTTGAATAGCCTTTGTGAATTATTAGAAATGATTCTTTGCAGATTAAAGTTAAACATTTCAGTCTGTGGCATCATGTGCTTCTTAGAAGGATCCGATGCAATTCATTCCCCCCTTCTTTACAACTGTTGACTTTGTCAAGTTCTAGTATTATTAAGAGAAGAAGGGAAAGTGACCCTTAACACTTGACCTTGGAATTAAGTGGATGATGATGATGACTCTGTCTAGGTACCCTTTTATTTGAAACATTTCCAAATAGATAACTTTATGATTCAAGGTCTCTGAACACAGGTGTCCTTGGGGTTTGTGTGTGATCAAATAA
>JANHZU010003508.1:435672-455116 GCA_032468055.1 Acrochordus granulatus
AGTATCATTTAATTGGAAGAGACTAATTTTTTTAATTAATTGACTTTTATGTATCTCAGTTTCAATTACAAAAGAGACTTTCAGCATGAAAATTCACAGTATTTCAACTGAGCAGTAACAATCTATATATGATCCAATTTGTTTTATATGATCTTTTCTCTCCAAAGATTAAGGGAAAAAATATACCATAAATCAATGGTTCTAATTGCTCTATACTTGAAAGTTACTACAACCATGATCAATTCTGTATTTACTTTAATTAGATTTTTATTGGTGGGCTATAAATGTTACTTCTTTTTGTGCTGAAGTTTTTACTCCCTGGCCATCTGTGGCATCAGTATCAGTATGCTATAGTACTGTTCCCTGCTAGTTCTAATTCAACTAATTACACAGTGGCATCTACCCAGTTAAATATTTGACATATCATATTTAATTCAAGTCAAACATTGACTTGAATTAAATATGATAACAACTGCTTTTGAATGTTGAACATATCTGTAACATATCAGATTGGTTCTCCCGTGGCATTGAACCTGCTTGATTTTGGCATAAATAAAGCCATTTGTGTAGTGTTGGTGTTGAGGTTTAAGTATGATATTGTTTAAACAATGGAAGTACATCAAAATATACACTGGATTAAAATATGTCATGAATGTTGAATATGCCTATTAAGTTTTACTGACATTTCTTTTTCCTAGTATTCCTCCTTAAAAATGTGAAGGATTCCGAGTGCCAGGAGAAAAATCAGAAATGGCAATTAGAGTTTTCCAAGTACTTTATGTTTTCAGATGAGGACTCTCTCCTTTCAATTCTTAGTTAACATTTATTTAAACTGCCTACTACTCAGAATGTGGGTGTCCATAGATTTTAATTTCTTCAGATAAAGCAGTTTGATTAGGAGATTATAACTCATCTTCTTGTTAAATCAAAGGAAGTTATAGCTCAACTTGGAAAAAACCAAAACCACCAGCTAAATACCACTGTTCTTTCGAAAAATGGAACATTGTAATCTTGGAAAAATGTACTGAGCTTAAAATGGTAAATCTGCTCAGTAAAAAAAATGTTTCCTTGGTCATGATAGTGTTTCCATAGACATGAAAAGACAATATTATAAATTTAGGAATTTATACTCATGGAATATACTTTATAGAGTATAACAAACTACTAATAACAAAGATTGAAGGATATCTGTGTTCATTTTTACCTTCCCCATTGGAGGTCATAAATTCTTGTGTAATATATTTTAGAATATGCCATATAGAATTTTGCATGTTGCAGTATATAAATTGATATAAATTGTATATTTAGCTATTTATTTGTGCAGTTTACTAAGCTTGAGCTAAATATAACCCTGGAGGTTTCACTGGAAAATTGATGATCCTGCAGAAGCTCTCATTAGCATAGGGAGAATGCATATCTCAGAGCTTTTCCTCTACTTAGTTTTTTTCTTTCAGATGTCTCTAGCTTTTTAGAGGGTTAGACTTTCCAGGTGACACAAGGGGAAATCGAACACATACATTTTTCATCCCCCCCTTTTTTGGGGATGCTCCCTGCATCAAGAGAAAAATTCTGGCTTTTAGTTAAATAGATGAATAAACTGTAAACAATGCTTCTTTGGTTTACAACTGCTGGATCAACAGTTTTTGACAAACTTTCATCTAGTCTCCATCCTTCCCTTTTTAGAGAAGGTTGTTGAGAGGATGGTTGGTACTCAGCTGTAGTGAATGTAGTGCTTCTGGATGAAGCAGATTATTTGAATCCTTTTCAGTATTCATACAGTACCAAGATGGCATTGCTTGCAGATTAACTTTGAAGGCCTCAGGAAGGATGGTGCAGCCATGCTGGCCCTCCTGGATCTCTTAGCAGCTTTTGATAACATTTTATCAATGTCGATGTTATTTTCTGAGTTGGCTTCAGGAGCTGGGAGTAGGAGGGCTTGCTCACAATCACTCATGCTTTGGTTACTTCCTGTTTGGTTTACTACAATGTGCTCTATCTGGGACTCCCCTTAGAAGATTATCCAGAAATTACAACTGGTCCAGAATGCAGTGGCATTTGAAGTGTTGGACACCCCTTGGTTTGCCCATCTTAACCACAGCCAGTGGGCTGCACTGGTTCCCAGTTTCCTTCTGAGTTCAAGTCAAGATGCTAATTATCATCTTTAAAACCCTACGTGACAGGGAATCAGGTTATCTGCAGGACCGCTTCTCCCTGAGGGTATCTGTCCATTCCACCAGAGCGGATACAGTAGGTGCACTCTGGATCCCTTCCCTTAAACACTATCACCTTGTGGGCTCTCAAAAGCATACTTTTTCTGTTGCAGCTTCTGTTCTGTCCGCCCCCTGGAGATCTGACCTGCCCTTTTAACCTTTAGGACAGCATTCTAGCCTTGGCTCTCACCTGAACATTGAAATAAGCTGAGGTGGGAGGAGATTATGAAGGGTTGCATCAGTGATGTGTGGCACTAGATTTTTCTGGTTTTACTGTTTTTGTTACAGTTGTACATGTTGTTTTGTTGAGTTGTAAGCCACTCAGAGTTTGATTTTAAGATAGGCAGCTGTACAAATATTTTGAATAAAATAAACAGCAATAAAATACATAAACAATATTCCTAACAAAATTGGTGGATAAGTAGATTTCTGTTCTATATAAGTTGCACTTTTTCAACAAACGTTTTTACTTGCAGATGTATTAAACCTAATGACCAAAAAGCAGCACACATCTTCAGTGATGCTCTAGTTTGCCATCAGGTTCGATATTTGGGTCTGCTGGAAAATGTCCGAGTCAGAAGGGCAGGATATGCATTCCGTCAAATTTATGAGCCTTGCCTAGAAAGATACAAAATGCTTTGCAAACAGACATGGCCTCAGTGGAGAGGTCCTGCAAGGTAAGAAGTACTAGAAATAAAATACAGTGGAACCTTGGATTGCGAGTATAATTCATCCAGAATAGTGCCCTTAATCCAAAATGCTCTTTTTGGATTAAAAGCACATTTTCCCATAGGAAACAATGTAAAGTCGGATGATCCGTTCCACGCCCCCAAAAATATTCATTAAAAAATCATTTTCAATGGAATTTTTGTAGAATGATTGTCCCTAATATCTGAAACAATTATTAATGCACAGTATAAAGTACAAATAAAACAAATTAGCCAGCACTTTTACTTTTGCTAGAAGATTTTGAGGCAGGGGTCCCCAAGGGCCTGATCCAAGCTGGGCAGAGAATAATGACTGTGGTTCAATTTGGGCGATGGTTCTTGATGGCCCCTCGGTTTATGGAAGAGGATTTCCACCTAGCCTTCAGTTCTGTTTTCTCTTGTTTCTGTACAGTTCTTAGGAGGTTCATCTGGCAGATTCTGGCCATTGGCTGGTCTCTGGGCGGGCCCTGTAGGATCAGGAGGATCTGCTACTATCGCTGTTCGAGGGCAAAACAGCCTTTTTCCTTTTCCCTTGGCAATGTCTTTCCAGGGGTCTTTCCTGGGTGGTTTGGAAATATTTCTTATCATAACCTGCCTCCGTGCTACGAGAGGGGGAGAAGAGATGGGCAAGATGGGGACTGGCTGGATGGTGCCATGTGAGGAGGGCTGTGTGTGTGTGTGAGTGACGGAAAACAGGGTCAATCTTCCTACACTTTGAGAAGAGTCGTGGCTAGCATGAGGGAGATGAGAGGGAGGAGAGGAGGGGGAGGTTTATTGCTTGGAAGGAGAATCTGCAATTTGAATCTTGGGAGTTCTTTCTCTTAAACGACTTTCACTTAATTTATGCTTTTTATGCAGTGAGAGGGAAGAACCATCGGCTCAGTTGTGAGATTTCCTACACGAGCTCATTGTGTAAAGTTTTCACTCGTTAACCGAATTAAATTTTATTAATTTTTGGTCATCTTGTGGAACAATTGTTAACCACGGTACTTGTAATCCAAGGTTCCACTGTACATCTTGATATAGACATAACATGGATTGCTTGGCTCTGGTTGAATAGTTAACAATGGACTGTGGCACTGCATGTTCCTTCTGGTGTGAAAGTTTAAGCCAGTATATGAAACTATGATTTGTGTATTGCTGCTTAATGATACAGAGAACCATTATGTTCAGAGAGTAAACCAGTGTGAGTGAAGAAGGTAGAATAACACATTCCAAGCCACAAGCCATAACCATAGTTAAGAATTTTGCAATATTATATTTTCATTGACCTAGTGAGAGCCAAATGAGTGCCTCTGTGTTGCTCATGATTGATACCTGTTTCTTTCCTATTGTAAATTGCTAATTATATCTGGAGTAAAGACTGTGGCATCGTTGTTTCAAGGGACAGACTACAGCTTTGCATGTTGCACACAGATTCCTAATATAAGTTAAAGTGATATGCAAAATTGAACTTGGCTTCTCATTTTTTGAGACAATCTATTTGCACATAGGTTTGGAAAGCATGGCAAGAAGGCTATGTAAAAATATTCTAAGACAAACATTTTTTCATTTTTATTATGTTTTTTTCATTATTTTGGGTTTTTTTTCTCACCTTCCCTGTGTTCTATGTAATTGTTGACATCCTTCCAGTATTAAATTGCATACTTTTGCCCACACGTGCATCTATATAAGCCTACTGTAAAATATATTTCAATAGAATATAAATAAATATTTTGAATATAGGTGGTAACACTTAGATTACCTTTGTTAATCATAAAGTTGGATCTGGTTAGTACTTGGAGGGAGTCTAGGCTGGGAAATTAAAAAAAAAAATTGGAAGAAGGCAATGGCAGGTGACTACCAAGAAAACCATATGGCCTAAAACATCTAATTTTTCTCATTTGTAATTATTTATTAAATGTATTCACTCGCTTTCAGCAATTCCGGGTAACATTATTGATGTAATATCTACTTAATGGCTATCATTTTCATTGTTGGACAACTTTTCAAAAACCTGAGATGTAAATATTGAAATATATTTGAGTCTGTAGTTTCTAGTTCCATATTCTCCACACCAAGTACTTGAGAATGCACATAATTATTTTTTAAAAGCAATATATTTCAGAGTTAATTTCCTTGCTCACTCACAAAAGTGTAATCTAACACAGCAGAGCTGGAGTCCTTGTTTTTAAATTGCATGCTGCATGCAAGTTAACACAGCTCTTCTGTTAGATGACACAAACTCTGCTGTGTTAGATTACACTTTTGCAAGTGAGCAAGGAGATTAACTAGTGTCTCCAAAATATATTGCTTTCAAAAAACAATTCTGTGCATTCTCAAATACTTGGTGTGGAAAAACAGAGTTGTAAATATTTTTAGCCAATTTAATTTTTAAAATGTATTTGTTTAGCAAAGCTTTCTTTTCATAAAATGGTGGACTACTTTTTGACAAAGATTGTTTGCATTTTCTTTGTTTACCTTTTAGAACTGGGGTCGAGGTCCTTTTTAATAAGCTAGAAGTCCCTGAAGAAGAATATTCCTTGGGTAGATCAAAAATATTCATCCGCAATCCAAGAACTGTATGTGAAGTAATATTTCTCACTTTAGACAAAGTATTTGAGTAAAGGTTGTCCTCTATTTTTTTCATTTAGGACACTTTAATTTGATTTAAGGAATGAAGGGCAAATTTAATTATCATGTAATTGTAAGCCACCCAGAGTCATTGACAGTGACATGTAGCTATAGAAATTGAATAAAAATAATTAGCTTTGGGAAAAAACAAGATGGTGATTAATGGAGCAGCATTATTTTTGTCATTATAGTATATATAGCTTAACATTCCTCAACATTTTATTTGCTTGGACTTGTTCAGGGTTGAAGAAATGGATGGATGGATGGACCATGTCCATGTTCATGTCCATAAATATATAGGGGATGATATTCTTAACTGGTTTGACCTGTGGAGGAGAAAAGCATTTTAGTATTTTCTTCAGATTTCTTGAAAACCAATTTAGATAAAAACTAGACCATTGGAAAATGAATTACATCCTGGCTTGTTTTATAGGGATAATAGGCTATAACAAAAAATTGAAATGTGATTCCCTCCATCTGCAGTCAGAAGTTGTGGAATCCATTCTCCTTCTCTCTGCTCCTTCCATAATTGAGGCCTGATCCAGTAGATAGACTAAAAAATGCATACATTCTAAGTTATCTGTGAGTTTTATAATTGAATTAAAACATTAGTACATCAAAGCCAGATATTTTAGATACATCAGTCTAGCTTTCTTTAGAGAACAAAGTAGTAATATTTTAAATATGTACTGATTTTTTTATTTCGCTGTTCCTTCTTTCTTTTCCCAAATCTTCATAGCTCTTCAAATTAGAAGACCTAAGAAAACAACGTCTTGAGGATTTGGCTACATTAATCCAAAAAATTTACAGGGGCTGGAAGTGCTGCACATATTTTCTTCTCATGAAAAAAAGTCAGATTGTGATTTCAGCCTGGTATAGAAAATATGCGGTAGGATGAGTTTTTATTTATTAGGCTCTATTTCTGCCCTTTTGGCATAAAGATAAAAAGGTTTCATCTTTCAGTCATGTCTGACTCTAGGAGGTGATGTTCATCTCCATTTCATAGCTTGTCAGAAGATGCTTCCATGGTCATGTGGCCAGCATGACTGTACGCCGAGGCGCACAGAACATTGTTACTTTCCCACCGATTTAGGTGGTACCTATTTATCTACTTGCGTTTTTACATGCTTTTGAACTGCTAGGTTGGCAGGAGCTTGGGCAAATTATGGGAGGTCATCCTGTTATGCGGTACTTGGGTCTTGAACTTGGGTTGCTGACTTTCTGGCCAGCATTTTAAATACTAGGCCACCATGCCCCATGGGCATGGCTGACAGTAATTTAAAAAAGAAATGCTAACATTATGCTCAGTGAAATAAAATAAGTAATTGATATTTAAAATGCATCTCATTTTTGCTACTCTGGTTTAGATTTTGATAGGTTTATTAAGGCACTGTTGTAATATAATAATGAGAAGTTGTTTAAGGAGTAGCTCACTGTAGATCTTTTCTCTTGGTTAAAATAACATTTTGAATTGAATTTGAAAAGTATAAAAAGAGACTTCTTGGTTATACCTTATTGCTGGGAAGTACATTTGAGAAACAGCAGTTTTTAAGCTTGGAAGCAAAAAGAGTGAAAAAATGGAAAAACCTGTGTTCTCTCATTGCAGATACCTCAAAACCATTGTTAATTAAAAGCAAGATTTATTTGCTCCTTATTTAATTAGTAATCATGGTAATTATTGATCATAATTACATATTTACATTTCATGCTTGGTCATTGTCAAGGTGATGTAGTGTTTCTTCTAGAAACAGTTGCATTTAGAATTAGGCATTCTTGAGGATAGTCCCATAAATACAACCATTGAAGACATTGGTACTGAAGTGTGCTTTTTATACTATCTCAGATAGCAGAGTGTGTTTGAATGAAAATGTGCACAATTTGTTTGGTGATACAGTATTTTAAATCTCAATTCATGTTTTTATTTTTTTCTAATACAGCAACAAAAGAAGTACCAGCAGATCAAGCATTCTGCCATCATTGTACAGTCTTATATCAGAGGATGGAAAGTGAGTTTGGGGAATGACTTCAGTATGCTTTCTTTTCTTACCCTGTATGAGTTCAGTGCAGCACCCCAGTGTCAAGGAAGAGACAATCCATCAGTTGATGTAGCTCCTAGCTATATTTTTGACTACTGTATAGGGCAGTCTTCAAGTTAATGCTGAAGAAAATTCCTGATTTTTTTTGTAGCATGAACTTTTGCTTAAAAGAAAAAGATCTGAAATTAGTTTGTTAAACTCCGATAGAATTAAGCTTTAAAATGTTCACTAAACACCCCCAAAACTGACCAAAACATTTTATTTCCTCATCAGGGGATATGTCAGGCCCAAAACCAAGAACGATACATGGTGATTCTTCCAAGCTGAGTTCTTATAATTTCTTTCCAAAAGACAAAATCTTGCCAAACTGAAGACTCTACTATCAGCATCTGCAATATAGTCTATGAACTATTAGGGAGGGGCTATCTTCATCCTCTTTCTCTCACAGATACCTGGACTGAGTTTCCTCTTACTGTTCTAAATGATACCCCCTCCCTCCTGAGAATCCACCTCCTTACTACATTCCATCATAGGATGTCACTACATGATTGCCATCCCTTATATTGTCTTTAAAAGAGAAAAGTACATTTCCTGGCTACAGAAAAGATTCTTCTGGTAGTAATTAAAATAAATAAGGTAGAAATTTAAAATTATGTTACTTGGGAGCATAGAGGCAAAATAACCACCATATGCTTAATCAGAAGCCAGAAACATCTGTTATTTTCTATAGGATATTCTGCCATGACCTTCTCTTCTGCTCCCAGTTAAATAAATAAATAAGAAAACCAATTTTGGCTACCATTAAAATGCTGGATTTGGAATAGGAAAGCTGGTTTTTAGTCTTGCTTTAGACACAGAAAGCAAATGGATACATTTGAGGCAGTCCTTTTGTGTCAGGGAGGACATGGGCAACCCATCTCTGAAAATGGTGCTGTGAAGATTCCATGAACACGTCCAGGTAGTTGCTAAGAGTCAAACTTGACTTGAAGGCATCTCCACTCATCCCCAGAAGTAACATAATACTTTCCACTAGAGACATTTTCCTCTTGATGGCATCTAAATTATCAGTGCAGCTTCTTAGGTAAGAACTATAGTCTGTGCTTTCTGAACCCCAGGTGCTTCTCCTCCATTGAAGTCAAAAGCAGTCATAAGATGATTTGCAGAGGAGATGGAACAGAGACTCTTTCCTCCACCTGCCCTGTTCCCTTTAAGATGTATCCTCCAGTCCCTTATTCTGGGCTATAACCATGTATTACAAGCCTGCATAGAGGAAAATGAATGGATAGAAGAAAGATTGAACATTACTCAGTTCTCATCCTGTTATATATGTGTCATTATTGTGTTAGGAGCAAGTTTTTTTCTCAAAGCCATTTTAATTAAATGAAATACAATGGCTGATTTGCAAATAGGCAAGTGGTGGCAGGGTTTTAAAAATACAACAAGGCCATGTCAATTGTAATTCTAGCCTCATTGGTAAATTACCATCACAGCCCCTCCAGTTTTATATGCCAAAATAATCTTAAATGCAAAACTAATTAAAATTAAATGCTGTTTATAGAATGTGGTTGGAATTATTATGCTTAAAATAAACTGATTTTTTTTCTTTTTTCCATTCTCGTTTAAAGCCTTGGTATAATCTGCACTGTATGCATCTACTTATTGTTTGTAAAACATGAGCAATTGTGGCTTAAAATTTCATGTCAGAGGCAGAATTTTATTTTGTTTGTATTTTTCAGCCCCAGCCCTACTCATGTCCTGGTAATAGCTCATAAGAAACAAAAGCTGTCTTCCCCCTCCCCATTTTAGTTTTATAAGTTTTGGACATCTTTAATATTTTAAACCTTGCATGCCAGAACCCTAAACAGAATTGCATGGAGTTAGAGGGTTTAAATGAAATTATGATGAAGCACTTATAACCCTTTGGAGAGATGGGATGAACATGGGAACACATCCTCGCTCCATACTGCTTGCGCAACTGGATTTTTAAATGCTGACTGGAGGGCACGGGGTTGGTTTCACAGGCCCGAAAGCTGCTTCGTGAACTGAAGCACCAGAAACGCTGTGAGGAAGCCGTCACGACCATTGCAGCCTACTGGCACGGAGCTCAGGTAAGGAAAAGCCAATAAACCTTTGTTTCCTAGTCACCTCATGGTACAAAGGTTGTCTAGATAGAGAAATGTTTTTCCAGCTGCTTAATTTATCACATTTGGATTTGACCTGTTTTGCAGCTGTACTTTTAACACAGTTCAGCCTGGCGGCAAAGGCTTTATGTTGATACCGTATAAAATGTTGTCTTTCTCTCTCACTTCCTCATTCCATTGGGAAATTGAAGCAAGCCTTTTCTCTCTCAAAATGTTCTGTAATTCATTTTCAAATACATCACAGGCGCGAAGGGAACTGAGGCGGCTGAAGGAGGAGGCTAGGAATAAACTTGCTATTGCAGTTATTTGGGCTTACTGGCTTGGATTTAAGGTACTACATGCAAGTGTCATGTGCCCCTCCTTTCCTTACCCAAATTGCCTACCCATTAGTAAAAAGGATTTATAATATTAGGCTACTAAACTTGAGCATCTCGCTGGTAACCTCTAGTGTTGCCTTCTTGCTTAATCTGAAAACCATCCCTACTAAAAAAATTCCATGCATGCCAACCTGTAGATAGCACTAATTGCTTGTTTATAAGCCAGAATATGATTAGACTAGTGGCTCTAAAATATATTTTACTAACCTGAAATATTAAAGCAAATAATCTTTAGCAGCATGCCCATGCAGTAATGTTTGTACAGGTTCTATCTTAAGACAGCTTGACAAAATTGAATTGCATTAATTAATTTCACAGTAGTAACCTTATCTTTTAATTGTATCTTAACACATAAGAAACAGAAGTTCTTCCATCTGCATAACGTATTACAATACGATTTTCTTAACTTTATAATTTTTGTTACTGGGGAATATGATCAAGAGCTTTCTGACAAGAATCCAGTCAGATTCAACTAGAATCTCAGTAAGACTTTGAAACTGTAGAAAAGGTGAGCAGCGCCTCCTCTGCAAGTTGACTTTTTGGTAACTGGTGTGAAACCAGAAATGTATGCTAGAACTCTACCATCTGGAAGAAGTTTGTCTACCGCTGGGAGAGAATGCTGGGAACCACTGAATGGCTGTTTCTTTTTTAGGGACCAAATCACATTATCTCCAGATCCCAAATGGTTTCATCAAAGTACATCCACCTTTCTTCACTCAGACTAATAGAAAGTTATATTTGAAATAAAATGCTACTTCTGTTGAACCAAAGAAGCAATACTAAAGGAAGTTAAAGCTCTCTGCAGCCAGATAATTATTCACTTTGCTTTGTTTGAGGGCTCAGTAGAGACACTTCAAAATACATAGCATAAGGATTTCACATTTGAGTTAGAATTGCAAAGAGACATTTATTAGAAATTGTACAGATGGCTGAAATATTGTTAAAATACTTTAGCACTGGATTTAAGCAGTAAGGGAACTTTTCTTTGGACTGAGCTGGTACATTTAATGATAATAGGGATTTCACACATATAGTAGTGACTGATGATTTGACTGAAATATTTGAGGTTTAGTTATCTAAAGTAAAGGAAGTTGGTAACAACCATTCCCTTACAGTGAGAAAATTCACAAAGATCTTAATGTCATTTGAGGATTGTACTGCCCTACGTTCATAGCAATTAACAAGGGTTTTTCCATTTTTAAAAAAGTTGAGTATGAAATGAGGGCCCCCAACTTAAACCTGATAATAATCAACTGCACTCTCTTAGTATACCACCTGATTTTTTTAAATCTCAGTGAAAGGAAACTAAACTTTAAAAATGTTACTGTCTACAATAAATACAGAATGATAATAAACTTGGAAAATGCTCTATTTCTTTCTAGTCAAAATACGCTGAAAGTTCAATGTAGACTTAAAAGGTATGCTTTGTAATGAGATCATTGAAACAATATTTGCATCACAAATCTCTTGTGGACAAAATGTGAATGTTACAGATGCCTAGCTATGAGTATTGTGCTCACATCCAATAGTTTGAATGCAGTGGATATCTGCTAATAAATGTGATAAATAAATATCATATAAATGTAATAAATAATCAAAAGGAGTAACAGAAAAACCCTACAGAGAGCACATACATTTTTTCTTTTAAAATAAGTTTATTCCAATGCTTTTAAACACAGAAGTTGTTATGGCTGTGATGTGATATTCATTACATGCGTTTTGTGACCTCCCCAGTAACATTTTGAGAAAAATGCATTGACATCAAAATGTAAAATTGAAGAAGGTAATATATGCCCTAAACTGGGATTATTTCAGTTATTTGAATTGCTGAATGGAATACATGGGCTGGTTTTTAATATTTTATTCTGATTTAACATCCCTTTGGGCTGTGGCTCTGCAGAAGGTTTTCCACTAAAGTTAATAATTATTCACCCTTTGGTAATGTTCCATGAGAATGCTACTACAAGGAAATATCTGCCACTTACTTTTTAGATGTGCCTTGGGAAAACAGCATTGCAAGGCCAGCTGTGCTTTGACCCTACCTTCCATTGACACACTGGGTTCCACAGGTTGCCTATTGCTCTTTCATCTTCCTAAATCAACTGTTCTGTCAGGGGGAGCATTCTCTTTCTCATCATTGTTCTTTCTGCATCAGGCTGTCTCTGTTTCACTATCTAAACATTTTAGGCTCGGAGGGAGTTGAAGCATTTGAAGGAGAAGGCTAGGCGTAAGCATGCTGTGGCAGTCATATGGGCTTACTGGCTTGGACTAAAGGTACTCTCTTAAACAACTCCCTTATGTTAATAATAATCTCAATAAGGCGTGGCATCTGCTAACACATAATAAACTTCTGGGGCTACGAGCTGTAACAAGCATGATCTGTGTGGGAATTACTTCTCTTCCACAGCCGTTTAAAAACAAATGTTCTTGTATGTTGTACCAGACATTATAAGTTGTATTTACTGTTTATATGTCTACATTATTGCCTGAAATCTCTGAATTCATTCAGATAAATTGAATAAACAGTTTATAATAATATTTTGGAATAAAGTAGGGAAAATTAAGTGTGATCATTGGACATTTTGGGGTCTTATTCTATAGTAGTTTGGACGGTGCAGTTAAATGATTATCAACATTGTTAATTGTGTTAAATCACATAAATCTTGCCAAATGTCTTCAGGTGGGTCTGTCCAAACTAATTTTGAGTGAACAGTAGTAATTTCTGCAGGAGGTTTTTTCCCAATGAAGTATTTTTCCAGTACTAGCACTTAAGGGCAGGAAGGAAAGCATGTTTGACAAAAACAGAGAAGATAAATTCATTGGTCCAATTTGAAGTTACTAGGTTAAAGCATGCATGTTTATGCTGTATTAGTTGGATTTGTGTGTTCTCTGCATATGCAACCTGACAAAAGATAACTAAGACATATATCTTCATCATTCTTTTTATGAAAGCCTTTTGAAACTCAGGGGAGATATTATTTGTTACAAACACAATGACCTCCTACAGCCTAATCCATACTTTTCTAAAAATCAGTTGTCCATTTGAAAGAGTTGCTGCACTGTCCATTCATGTGCTTCTGATGCAATAATAAATGCAACTTTCACATGTTCTCAAGAAACTCCTTCTCGGCACTACTTGTCAGTGAAACATACATATCTTACAATTCCTTTTTTATACTTGGCAAAGAGGAGCACCACTGCTTTCACTGAATCTTTGGAAAGGTTAAAAAATTATCTAATGTAGTTTCTACGTGTGCCTTTTCAGCAATTGGCCATTGTTTCATTTCAGGTTCCTCCCTTTCATTGTGATCAAAAGTGCTGATTTTCTTGTTTTTTATAATTGGATATATAAACCCTGCCCTATCACTAATGTATTCAGTATGGAGCTTAAAAGTGGTTTCAAATATTTAGAAATTTAAAAAAATGTTTTTTGAAAAATTATACATCGGATAACCCTCAACAGCTATATATTGTCTTTTACCCTATTATTTTTTCTGCATATATGTTTGTTTTCAATTGCATTAAACTGATACATCCATATTAAAATGAATGGAAAATGTGAATTGTCATGAGCCAAGTATAATAATGTTCAGTGGCTAGCAGCTTTCCCATTATATAGTATGAAAAATAACAAAACGGTTCTCCTCTCTAGCTTCTCCTCTATTTTTTCTTGATAAAAAGTCAAGTCAAGGTGGTAAGGGACTCTTTTTGAACACATGATACTTTCTAAAAAAAGCCCATTAGTCCATTGTAAATGTGAAGGAGGAGGAAGATGGTGACAGTGTGTATATGTGTTTGTTGATGGTTTTCCGAAGGAGTTTAGCAGAGGGGATTTTTCAGAAAGCTTTTGTATGTTGAAATTGGTTTGTGGAAGTGGAGGACTGTGTTGAGAAGAAGGTGAGAGGAAGAGGGGAATGATAGGTTTGATGAGAGCTGGAAAATTGGTCAAGAAGTGGCAAAGTGGAGAGGCAGAAAAGAAGAGAGATCGGAAAGGAGCAGGTGAAAGCAGAGACAAAGAGAGATGGTATGTAATTTATGATTGCTTGGCTCTCCTGTATTCCCCCTGGACTCTCCCTGGACTTCACTAGATCTCAGTGGACTATCTTCTTTGTAACGTAAATGGCTGGAGCTAAGACATAGACCAAGAGCCTGAGAGTTAGCAGCTGCAACTTTGGAAGATGGTGTGGACTGTGATGATGGCAGAGCTGATGAAAGAGTCAAGCTCCCCTGGCCTTTGCCAGCCACTGGACCTACTCACATGGATGCTAGTGTTGTGGAGTAGGCTGCTGCCTGGATTTTCAGATGATTAACTGGGATATGGGGGCTTTGAAATTTTACTGGTATTTGCATGCTTTGGATTTCAGGAGACATTGTGCGACTGTGCAGCTGCAACAGCACTTGGTGCAGTGTAGTGTGCTTTGGGCTGCCCCTCTGACTTTCCTTTAAACTCTTTGGATTGATTTACAATCCCTTAGATTATGCAGGAGACTCTGGGGCTGTTGTAAGAGGGAAACAGGGTGAGAGTCAAGTGAGGGTGGTTGTCCCTCTCCCTGAATGAGAGCTGGAGGAAGAGGATTGGTTCTCTGCTTGGTGGGCAAGAACAGCTGGGCAAGGTGCTGTTTGTGAATTAGGTAGATGTAGAATATTGGGGGATAAGGGGGTGTTGGATGTCACCTCTCTGCTGCAGTAAGGAAGGAGTGGTGGCTTGCATTCAGAGTAAATGCTATAGTGCCTGTTGGGTTCACCTCACCCCTGACTGTCTTCTAATTGGAGGAGGTTCCCCTTTTAGATCAGTAAAATGTGTTGAGTATGGGAGATGGAATGGAAGGCAGGATAAGGTAGTGTATTTCAGTGGTGTTGGATAATGGGAAATATGGTGGGAGGCAAAGGGGGGCCACTCACAGGGAACATGACCTCACTATTTAGTACCAGTCTCATGTTCTGCCCCCTCGCACTCATCTCATTTACTTGGTTAACAGATCTGTGGTAGCCTGGATTGGAGGCTACTACTTTTAAATGCCAGATCAGCCTATAATAAAGCTTGCCTTGTTGTTGATTTGATTCTTGCAGAGAAGGCTAATCTGGCTGGTATTATCAAGATCTGGCTCGGCCCAGAGGGAGGTGCTGCTGTCTCAGAAATGTGCCCAGCTGGTTATCAGGTTTGGCACCAGTCTAGAATGGAAGGTTAGGAAGGAGGTGTGGCTGTCATCATCAGAGAATCTCTGGCAGCCTCCAAGGGTATAGTTCCATAACTGCCCAATTGTGAGACCCTTTTTCTTTGGTTGGGCTCGAGGAATCAGGTGGGATTGCTGCTGCTAGTAGCCTTCCTGCTGTGAGGCAGCTTCCCTATCTGGGCTTCTGGACCTCGTTGCAGGTCTGGCTGTGGAGTTTCCCAGGCTTATAGTTCTGGGGGACTTCAATCTGCCATCCCTGGGGATGGTATCAGAGGTAGCCCAAGATTTCATGAAAACCATGAATTCCATGGGCCTGTCCCATGTAATTTGGAGCCTGACTAGGAATAGTGATCACACACCCAATTTGGGTTTTTTATCAAAGCAGTGCCTATGTGATATGGAATTGGTGGACCTATCTTTGGTTCCTATGTCATGGTCAGATCACAATCTAGTAGTTATGAGTTTCTCTTCCACAGGGAGGCAAGACCTATTTAGGTTGGTTCACTCTTGGTGATTAATGAACCTGGATGGGTTTCAAAAGGAACTGAGAGTTATAACTGTAGATCTGCTGTGCTGTCCTGCTGAACCTCCAGTTGCTGCTTCATCCCCCTTGGTATATGGAGGAATTGAGAGCAATGAAAACGATGAAGAGATGGCAGAAGACAAAAAGTAAAGTAAAAAAGTAAAGGTTTCCCCTGCCAGTCATGTCCAGCTCGAGAGGGCAGTGCTCATTTCTGTTTCATAGCTGAAAAGCCACTGTTGTCCAAAGGCGCATCTGTGGTCATGTGGCCAGCAGGACTGTACACTGAGGCACATGGAATGCTGTTACTTTCCCACAATTTTAGAAAGTACCTATTGATCTACTTGCATTTTTATATGCTTTTGAACGACTAGGTTGGCAGGAGCTGGAGCAAGTAATGGGAGCTCACCCTGTTACATGGTGGCTCTTGGGTCTTGAACTCAGGCTGCTGACTTTCTAGCCAACAAGCCCTCCATCTTAACCACTTTGATAGCTAGAGTGCTATCAAAGCCTACTTCGTGGTGATTTGGGCAGCAAAGCATAAATATTTCTCCGCGCTAATTGAATCTTCAGATAACCACCCAGCAATCCTCTTTAAGTTGACCTGTGTGCTCCTGGGAGAGGAGGAGATGTACCTGAAGGGTACATTGAGGAATTTGCTGGTTTTCTGAAGATAGTCTCTCATTTGTTCCTAGTTAGATGTTGGCATGCTTGCTGCTCCAGTGGAGCTACCTGGAGCAGGTTCTTGCCCAGTTATCTGGAACAGTTTAACCCTGTTGCTCTTGAGGAAGTGGTTAGGATCTTAGGGAGTATGAGCACAAGTACCTGTGTTTTAGATCCATGCCCCTCGTAGTTTGTTAAAGCTGGGAGGTGACCTGCAGGTGGGTTCTGTCAGTGATTAATACTTCCCTGCAGAAGGGGTGGTCCCCCACCCATTTAAGGAGGCTGTGGCCTGCCCTATTCTTAAGAGGTCATTGCTAGATTCCACCCTATTGGATAATTTTTGTTTTGTTTCCAGTCTTCTGGGGAAGGTTGTTGAGAAAGTGGTTGCACTACAGCTCCAGAGGATTTTGGGTGAAACAGATTGTCTGGACCCTTTCCAGTCAGGATTCAGCATGGATATGGGAAGGAAACGGCATGGGTCACATTTTTCTATGATATCTAGTAGGAGTAGCATGTGGGTAGTGCATCCAGCCTTGCTCTACTTGATCTCTCAGGGGCTTTTGATACCATCAACCATGATATCCTTCTGGAACAGCTTCAGGGTTGGGAGTGGAGGGAACTGTGTTGTTTTGGTTAACTTCCTTCCTCTGAAATTACTCTCAGTCAATATTGATAGGAAGTGACAGATCCGACCCTCCTCCCCTGTTTTGTAGGGTCTTGCAGGGCTCAGTACTTTCTCCACTTCTGTTTAACATCTATATGAAGCCTCAGGGCGAGATCATCTGCCACCATGAGCTGAGATATTATCAATATGCTGATGACACCCATCTGTATGTCTCAGACCATGGTGACTTAAGTGATGCTATGATCTCCCTCTTGCAGTTCTGGGAAGCTGTTAAAAGTTGGATGGGGTGCAACAGGCTGAAAATGAACCCTGGCAAGACAGAATGGCTCTGGGTTTGGGGTTCTGTGGTTCATGGATAATTACCATCTTTGGTTGTGGATGGGGTTGCACTTCCACAGAGACCCAGGGTGTAATTTAAGGGTTTTCCTGGACTCATGACTTCTACTCAAGGAGCAGGTGGCAATTGTGGCCTTTGTGCAACTGGGTTATGCTTCAGTTATGCCCTTTCCTGGACCAACAATCGCTGCTCACAGTCATGCAGATGCTAGTCACCTCCTGTCTTGAATATTTTCAGTGTGCTTTACATGGGGCTGTCCTTGAAAAGTATCTGGAAGCATGAATTGGTTCAAAATGCAGCAGCCTGAATAGTTTTGTGCAAGCCTAGATTTGCACACATGTCATTTCTCCTGCAGGAGCTGCATTGGCTGCTGATTTCTTCTGGGTCCAATTCAAGGTGCTGGTTGTCACTTTCAAAGTCCTACATGGCTTGTGACAAGGTTATCTGAAGGACTGTCTTTTCCCAGTCATATCTAGCCAACCCACCAGAATGGGGAGGCAGGAGGTGTTACAGGTCCTCTCTCTAAGAAAATTCATCTAGTGGGACCTTCTCTATGGTGGCTCCTTCCCTGTGGAACATCATCCCTGCAGAGATAAGATTGGCCCCCACTATGATACTTTGTCACAAGGCCCTGAAGTCATAGTACTGCCAATGGTCCTGGGGACCCTGAATGATATGAAGCCCATCAAGTGGCTGGCCGGATTTTGTCACTGAGGATGCATATTGGTTTTTATACTAGGGTTTTATCCTTGTAAGCTGCCCAGAGTCACCATGAGCAAGTTAGGTGGCCATATAAATTTTCTTAATAAACAAATAAGTAAATCTGTCCTTTTCCATGCTCAAAAACAGTTAGTTTTGAGTGGAGGAGGAATCATTTAGACAAACATACAGTTGTACTCCCAAATCAGTAAGAGCATTGCTGTTGAATGTCTACAGTACATGTAATGGAAAGAAGCTGTATCTTCATGCTTTAAACCCATAATAATGAAGTTTTCAAAGTTTAGATCCAGTCCTGTTTTAATGAGACTATTGTTGTATGAGTGGTTTTCTTAATTTTGAAAAATATCCTGATTTATATGAATGATACGGCTAATATGTTTCTACTAATTCCTTTTCCAAATATGAGAATATATAATCTAATTGTGTTTTGTTTAGGTATTTAAAAAAGAATTCACATATTCAGAATCACATTGTGGGAGAATCTGTTGTATGAAATCATCTCCACTGTGTTTTAGATCTGCTAATGTAAGAAAAAGATAGCAAGGACTCCTAAATATAAATCTCTGTTGAGAGTGGGGAAGAAAATGTAAACATTTAGACTGGAATTGATCTTCCCTTTTTAAATTCTTCCTCAGATCTGGATTATGTCCATGGTGAGGGAATAGAGAGGTATGAACTTTTCCTATTCCTGAAATTAGTTCTGGTCCAGGTGTTAAAAAAAAATTAATATCAAAGGAAGCATTTTTAATGATTTCCATAGAGGGTATATGTTAGGAAACAAGCATAAGGAAGAAAGGTTGGTGGACCAAATTGGGGGCCCCTGTGTAGAATAATTAAAAAACAACAGCAAGGGCAGAGGCTTCTTACATGTTTAACAATACTTTAACCCTGCAGTGTATTTACTACAGATGAAGTAAATCCCCACTCTACTGATTGTTTATACCCCATCCTGTAAATTGCACAAAGAGAATGGAGTTATTTCTTTATATGCGAAAATACACAATCATGTGAACACATATACAACTCAAATGGTAGAGCAGAGAAATAGCTTCACAAAACGTGGAAGTATTTACCATTATTTGTTGTAATTAGTTGCATTTCCACTAGGCCTCTGTTCACCCTAATATCTTCTTTTGGCTGCTCCCGTCAGGGGTTGCCACAACAAATCTGTTTCCATCTTCCTCGGTCTTCAGCATCCACCTCAGACACACTGACCTCCTGCACATCCTCTCACAGCATCCATGTACAGTGGTGCCTCACAAGACGAGATTAATCCATTCCGGAAGAACGCTCTTAGCGCGAAATGCTCGTAAAGAGAAAC
>JANHZU010003508.1:471137-483711 GCA_032468055.1 Acrochordus granulatus
ATCTAGCGCGGTCCTTGTTAACCCAGGCAACGACCGAGCCGGTATGGATTTCTGTAATTTACTTCTCATATTTTTATGGGTGGGAGACACTCTTTGTCCTGCTTCTCTGATGAGACCTGTCCAGTATGGTTGAACCTCTGACATAGTTCTCATCTTCAGAGCACGCAAGCCCCCCATTCACAGCAAGGTGGTGCCTCACTGGGGAGACATGAAGCATAGGACTATAAAATAGTGAGGTATCTAAACATTCTGTGGAAAAGAAGTGTTTCTCTATGGCTTTGTGCTGGTGAAAGAAAAAGCAGGAGTAAATCTGGCAGTAAAATGTAATGAACTATGGAACAAAGATAATAAATTGAAATCATTATTTGGGCATCTTGCTTGGTTGGACTAGATAAAGACCATCTTTATCTAGGAAGAAAGGCTGGGAAGACATTACTGGAAGAGAGGAGCAAACAAGGAAAAAAAGCACATTGTATTATGCAAGGCACACTGGCACGTCTACGTCCTAGTTTCTCATTGTGAAATTGTGGGTTTTCCCCATCAAGGCTGCAAACTATACATGAATATGTTTCATCAATATTACTATGGGAATTGAGAGTGTACATGTAGCAATAATTTCTGGACGGGTTGTTTCTGTGTGTGAGACGGCTTAAAGGTTTTAAATTGTGCTGCACTCATGAATCCAGACCTGCTCACAACATATGCAGGGGCTCTTTGGCTTGTGGAATGGCGAGTAATAATAGAACAGCCTTGCCTCTCATCCCGTTTTCCTTGGCAATGCTATTTGCCTCAAAGAAACTACTAAGGGGGGAAAAGCAAATGTATCTCCTTCAAGGTCCACCTGCTTGAACAAATCATAAACAATCTGGCAGTCATAAGGGGAATGCCCGTGCATGCCAAAGGGACTCCCGTGTGGCTAATGGGATCACTTGAGTGACATTCCATTGGGTCTCTTTACTAGAGCCCCCCCCTGCATTCCTGGAGAGACACTGGTAATCCGTGGTGGCTTGATCTTTTTGCTTGTTCTCCCATCATGGAATACCAAAGACTGGGAAAAGGAATAGATCTTGGGAATCCATGGGAACTCATCCTCTGCTTCATAGTTAATGTGCCGCTAGAGACTAGTGCTACCCTGCTCTTTCTTTGCTGACCTCAGCCACCCTCTGTGGTTCTGAGGGAGAAATGAGTAAGCTTGATTCTGGCAGCTGCTGAAGCAAATGCTGCAAATCAGCTAAAATTTGCTTGATTCATTTCAGTGTGTGGCTTAGGATAGCCCAGTGGGCGTTGTGAGGTTTAGCCAAAAGTAAAGGCTTCAAAGTGGGAGGGGAGATTTTAACATATTCCTGCAGGGAAGACTGACCATTTCTCTTATCCCACAGCTCCTCATCAATTGTGGGAAGTCCAGTGTGTTTCCTATGTATTAAGGATTTGGGCAAGAAGTTCTGACAATACATTCTAAAGTGCTGCTTTATGTTTTATCCATCTGACTCTCATTACAGGATATGCCATTCAGCTCACTGTTTTTAATTTTCCATTTCCGTTTCTAATGGGTATATGCTTGGAGATCCTATCAACATTCCTACTGCTTCTGATGAGGCGCTCAGATAACATAGTTTTCAAGCGCTACAATTCCCATTTATGGGAGAAAGGATGCAACACAACCACTTATCTTGGCTACACAGCATGTTTGCTGGACAGCTTCTGCTTTGGCTGAAAAAAACAACTTGAAGAGAGACGGAAGCCTGCAACCTTGACATAGTACAAAATAAAATGACATTGTTCTACAAATGTAGATTCACACTTAGGATTTACAGTATGTGCAGTGAATTTGAAAGTACAGTAGCTTGAATGCTTTTCTATAACAGCAGCTTCTGGCAGAAATGACAGCTGCCAAACTTTTCCTGTAACACCTAAAAGCTTTGTATTTATGTTTTTGGGAATTTTGCTGACTTAAACTTTTGGTGGATCAAGGATTCATGAAGAATGCTGAGTGGTGCAGCTTGACAGCTCCATCCGTGGCTTAGATTCTAATATACCCGCATTGCAGTCTAAATATGTGAGCACAGAAAATATGCAGGGCTCCCCAAAAGTTAAAAAATGTCTGGTCAGGATAATTATAACATAATATCTCCTTGGAGTATGAACAAAGTCAGAAATAAGTCACCCTCTCTTCAAAGAAACTGGATGATGGGGGAGATAATGGCACCATTAACTTTTAAGCTGAATTTCTCAAACTACAAAGAGAGATTGGGACATTGTCATTATTGTTCTCTTAAGCAAAGGGTCAAAAGACCAGTCTCTTGTAATTTACACACTTTGGAAGGAAATCCTCCAAGAAACAGAGGAAGAAATCCTCCAAGAAATGCCTCTCTTCAGATGTTACCTGTCATCCGTCAGTTCCAACTTCCAACTGCTGTAGCCATAGCTTGGAAACTCCAGACTTGAAATTGGATTGTCGCAGCTCTACCTTTCACAACATCCCACTGGTCTCTTCACATTTGAAAGGGTACTACCCAAAAGAAGAGAGGAGGGAAGGAGATTATGCTATCATTCTTTTCCTTGGCTATTACTGCTCTTATTTGTTCCTCCAATGACCCTGGGTCATTAGCACAATGAAATAAATCATTGTTCATATTCCACAAGCAGCCATTATCCACCATAATTTGGAGACTCATAACCTTAATATAATAATTACACCAGGTGCGAAAGGGATGTATGGAGGAAGAAATGGTGATGAACAAGAACAGTATATTAGGGGATGATCTAATCTGTTTTAAATTTCCCTTAAGACAACTTTTCTCCCAAGTGGAATGAGAAACTTTTCAAAGAATCATGTGCTATTGTTTTTTTAAAATCAGTTTTAATGGATATGTGACTACTGCATTATTGAACGTTTGGTTTCTGAGGGCCTTATTCCAGCTCAGCCACTTGAGAAGGACAGGCTGTAAGTCAGTGATAAAATGCATCTTTGTATGCAAAGGATTCCATATTCATCATGTCCTGAAATAGCTGCAGATTTCTGCATCAGTTCATTATGGATTAGGTGAAATAATGCTTTAACTGTTGGGGACATAATTTACAAATGGTCGGGAATTCAAAATATAATACCATGGGGAGAAAAGGTAAAACATTTCCTTTTAGTTGTGTCCAACTCTAGGGAGCAGTGCTTATCTCTGCTGTTTCATAGCCGAAGAGCCAGAATTTGTCTGAAGGTACTTCCATGGTCATGCAGCTGGCATGACTATATGCTGAGGTGCACGTAATGCTGTTACCTTTCCCACCGAAGTTAGTACCTATTTACTTGCATTTTTACATGCTTTTGAACTGCTATGCTGGCAGGAGCTGGAGCAAGTAATGGGAGCTCACCCTGTTACATGGAGGCACTTGGGTCTTGAACTCGAGCTGGCAATCTTCCAGCTGACAAGCCCAGTGTCTTAACTGCTTGGCAAAACTTCAGTTTTCAATGAATTAAAGAAAGATGTCTTTCTTTTTATGAAATCTGAGTATTACCACAGTCTGTTTAGTTGTCTAATATGACAAATCTGAAGTCAATGTGAATCAACTGAAATCAGAGTCAAGGAATTAACTGCTGCTCCCTATTCCTTGACATCCTTGGAAACTATATCCCTTTACTCCAGATGTTCAGCATCGCCATTGGAGAAATGTGATGGGTTGAATTTTTGTTTGAAATAGATTGTTGATATTCTCCTGAGACAGCTTGTGACAAACTGTGTCATAAAAATGTTAAAAATAGCATGATTAAAGCAAAAGTTTCCACAATTCAGTGTTCTGGGAAAATTGCTGAACTTTATTTTGATACAATGTGCTGCTGCTCTGCTCTTGCAAACTCTAGTCATCCTCAGTTGCTTGTTTATATACACATTTTTTTAGCTAATTTGTGGCCTGTTTGACTACTTCAGGGACATTAGAGAAATATTCTATATTTGCAATACAGCTACAAATGCACAAATTATGCATTTGAACAATGCATAACTGAAGTCTCTATTTAGAACTGCATAACCATTAGCCAATATTTTCAGAAATCCTTTTGCAAGATACTCTGAATTAATTACTCAAATTTTTTTCTCCTCCCACCTTTGATTTTACAACAAATGAGTCCATGGCATGAAGACTGAGATCCAGTTCATATTCCAGAATTCCCACTTTCCTCAGAAAAGGATAGAGAAAATTGTACTGTTGAACTGATTTGACCAATAAATTATATATATATAAGGGTGATATAGTAGTGAGAATTTGCCCCAAAGTTTTCTGCAGTTAACCTTTTATTTCAAGAGAGGAAATGAGGGAATGGGTCAAAAGGAAGCTGGAGAAAAAGGCAGAAAGTTCAGACCTACATATGTAACTTAATCACAATAGGACTCAGAATATTTACCTGAAATCTAAAATGTGAGCACTAAATCTAAGAAGTCATCTGCATTTTAATGGAAGTGTCAAAAAAGCTATTTGTTAAAGAAAGTTTCTTTAGAAAAAGAAAATTTGTCCAAATGAGAGCACAAGTATCAATTAGATAAAAGGATCCCAAGCAACATATCACTATATTCATAAATGTATAAAAAATAGGGAACCAGTTATGAAGTAATAAGACTATTAAAGCAGTAAAGCAGAATTGCAAATAAATCTAATGAATTCCTGTTTATATTTCAGGAAAGAAGTTTGAGGAGATAGCTTTAATATCATTTTCCATCTGAGGCAATACTGAATCACTGAAAAGTATTTGAGTCTAAGAAGCATTTATCTGAATGCCCTAAATGAATTCAAATACAAATTTACTGATCAGTAATTTAAAGATAAATACAACATGTCTCCAAGAACAGCTGTAGCAGGAAATTACAAGCAGTTGAAATCTATGTTTCTGTGAAATTGTTAGAAAACATTATGAAAGATAAAATTAATGCAGAAGGAAAATCTTGAAGAAAAATCAACATGAATCATTGGAAGATAAGTCCCATCCTATTAAGCCTTTAAAACTTCTTGAAAGTGTTAAGGACTCTGGAGGTGGAGGGAGCCACAGGAATAGAGGTAGGTATTCTCTACAGATGTTGGATTTCAACTTCCTGGGTCATGATGGTTAGGGAAAATTGGCATTGAAGGTGAGGACATCTGGAAGGCACCAGATCAGGGAAATACGTTCTGGAAGCAAATGTACTTTATCCTCTGTGCCCCCCCCCCAAAAAAAGAACATGTCTTGGATATGTTATGATAAATGAAAGGAAATGCTGTTGCATCTATTCTGTGTTGTCCTCATAATCTGTTTCTCTGAGCAAAACCAGGCATTTAGGATGCAGAAGCCAGATTTGTAGCTGCAAGGAAATTTAAATCACCACTGCTGACTGTGTATTTATAACATGGCTTGTGATTCCATGCACATTATTTATGACTTACTCTGTTATAATTTTTTTGTTACAGAAGGAGTTTCCTGAAGTAAATAAATTTGTGATATGTTTTTATATATTTTATCTTGACATTACCTTCAGTTACAGAAGTCTTTGCCCTTAATGTGCTGAAACATTAATAAAAGCATAATTAATCCAAGAGCAAAGAAATAAAATTCATTCTATTAAATCAAAGCCTACTTACAGAAATGCTGACTTCTCCATATCTTATGCAAATTAAGCAAACATTTCTATATTTGTTGAGTACCAACCCATTTTTGTGAATGATAATCTGGACTTTTATCTATTCATTTCATTAGATTAATATTCTACCTTTTGTCTAGAAGGTCATGTTCTCCTGTGTCTCTCAGTCAAACAGTTTAATAGTACACCATAGGGGTGTTCTATGCTGAACAGAGGACTAGTGCTTCTTGATCACTGAAGCAGCTCAGGTATATTGTCCAGATGTCTATTTGTTTCTGAAATCCATTTCCATAAATAAAGTGAGGAATCTGTAGTCTTCTGATATTATCCTAAGTGTGTTTATACAATATAGAACAGTGTTTTTCAAACTTGACAACTTTAAGATGTTTAGTCTTAAACTGCCTGTAAACTGGCTGGAGAATTTTGGGGGTTGAAGTCCATTCATCTAAAAGTTGCCAATTTTAAAAAACACTGGTGTAGAAATACCCATTTGAGAAGGGCCGTTATAGTGGTAAAGTACTTTGACAAATAATTCTGAACTATATTTTACCTTACAACATTTAAATCAGATCACCTTTCTATTGCCCACCATCCCTTTCCCTTTGATGAGAGGGCATCAAAGATTTAAAAGAAACCCAGCAAATAATACTTGGAGTACTGTTAAGCATCCCTTGACCAGATGTATAAAAGCCTTTTTCTACCTACCAAAACCAAAGAAAGGCCAAATTCCCTTGAAGAAAGAGTGCAGGGCTTCATCAGAACAGCTTCAAGTATGTCTGGAAGAAAGAAGGAAAAGGGAACAAAAGCAAATGGGCCTTTTTGTATTAACCCCTCCAGAAAACTAGTCCTGTGCATTTTTTAAAAAAGAGCTTTCGTGCATTTTCAAAAGCTGCATATTTGCAGGGAAGAATCTTGTTGTGTGTGTTCTTGCCGGTTCATCTCACACGCTCCAGCAGTCTCATAGCATTAGCCAGCCAGATTCCAAGATTACTGTCTGCAGGAAGAAGAATGCAGTGGGGTATCAAGCCTCATGTGTCTCCTTGTCCTTTTAACCCCAGCTGCTTTCCCAAGCTCCTGGAGGGGAGCATCGCTTGAAACATTAGCCATGTGCTCCATCTTTCCTTCTCTTCCCAACAGATGCAGTTGATTGGGCCAAGCAGCGTAAAAGCCTGTCTGCTTACTAGCTTTTCTTTCCTAAGGTTGAAACAAATGATGGACAAATGTACACATCCAAATAAATATTTCTGGACTACTTGCATTAATAAATGTTAAGTACTGAATGCTACTGTACGGAAAAGGGGCTTTGTTCAATTAACCTTATCTGAATGATTATGGACATCCCTTAATCTTTCCAATTAGCAAACGGAAATATATTCTAAATTCTGTTGGCCATCCATCCAGTAACTGCAATATGGCCATTTGATGAAGTGCCAGCTTCATTCCTGTCCTCCCAGCTTCCATGGCTTCTGCCCCTCCCCTTGATTCTAGAATTCCAGAATGAATGGGCATTCTTTCTAACAACCATCTGCAGGCTGTTACTACTCTCCCTAGTTCACTGAAGAAGCAAACTGAGTTTTTGAAATTAAACATGGAAAGTGCTGTGGATTTTCCTTCATTAACTTGTTTGTATGTGGGCATAGTCAGTTGTAAGCAGTGCCACAACCCCACCCATTTATTTCGCAAAGCATCCTGAAGAGAAGAAATAAACCAATATGATTTTGCCCTCATTATTTGTGGTTCCTGGATGCCTTTCAATGAAACTGAAATTGCTGGACATACCTTCAACTTATTTTTCAGTAGAAAAGTATTCGAACCTGTTAATCGGTGCTGCCATTGTCTGTTCCTCCATATAAACAAATCAACAAATTCCAGGGAGGGCTCTGTTTCCCCTGGCACCGTTTTCACAAGCCTGCTGTTTTTAGTCTGGCAGATCCTATATGCCCATAAGGCCTTTGATTCCTTTTAAGGACTACGTTCAGAGCGCCTTCCCTGCTCTATGAAACGGATCGGAGGCAAGGGATGTACCAGACATGCCCAGAAAAAAAGCTGGGCCCCGCACTTGTGTTCATCTCTGAAAAAGCTGTTTACAGCAGGGTTTCTAAAATGCTGTAGTAGCATATGGGTGAGTTGTTGCCAGGAGGGCTTGGTGGAGACGCAGGGATGCATTTAAATGCTTCTCTACCAGAGTAATACTCCATTTAGTAAATAAGGATGGGGTTGCAAATAAGCATACTTGTTGCATTATTTTTAATATTCGTAATTTACTTCCACCACTAAAGCTTCAGAATGGTTCATAAAAGTTAAAATAATGCAGTGCCTAAATAAGGAAATCCTTTGTATGATCTCTTCCCCCTTAGGATCTGGTACATTCCCCGGAGTCGTAATTATCCACCCGATGGTCAAAGGGTTCTTCTCATCTCTGCATTTGCCACCTCCAATGAGAAATAATGGTGGGAGAACCACTGTCTTTGCTCATTTGCAATTCAATTAACCTTCAGAGCACTGACTTCTGGGGGAAAAAACATTCTGATTGGATGCCTACTAGTTGTCATGGGTGACAGCCAATTAGCAGACCTCACTGTAGAGGTAGGAAGTGTCTCAAGAGGTAACCATGGAAGGGGAGGGGAGGCGAGCAGGCCAACTAGTGTTGAAGAAAAAGCTGATTTCCACACTGTCTGGACATCTTTCTTCTGGGAACATATAGCTGAAGAAGATCAGTGCGGAAGCAGTAGCTTTGTTCACAAGACAGTTTGGCTGCATTCAGATCTCAAGTGGTCCCATCATTCACATCACCATGCTCACTCTCTGAAATAAATGAAACCATCTCCTCGTCTGGCAAGAATGAACACTCTAGAGAAGTTATAAATAAAGGAAAATAAAGGTGTTGCTGCAATGCAAGGAGAAGGAAGAGGGATGCAATGTTACTCAACGTGGAAGCCGCTGCAATATTTTCTCTTGTGAAATGCCAGATTGCCCGATCCCTTTGGACTCAGGAGCCTCAATATGGCTGGGAAATGCATAATTTGGAAAACACTGAAAGTAAGAAGGGACATTTTAAGGACACAGCCAGGAGGAGGAAATGAAACTTTTAAGAATTCACAAAAGTCGATTTGCGACAGCACCAGGTGTTGCCTTCTGCCTTTCTACACCTACCATCCAGCAATTTCTCTGTCACTAATCAACAGAGAAAGATCTGCAGCTACCTGTAAGCTTGGAGCTACAATTCTGGTAAGCCAGCTTTTAGAGTCTGGGACCATAGTTCATTAAAATTTTAAGAAAACAAATATTGTGTCACAGACCTGAGGAAAGAAACTGCTTTGGAAGATTTAGCCACCAGGAAAACTCCAGTATTTGTCTGAATCAGTGGCTATTAAGAGCCGTGGCTGTGGAATTACACCATTTTGTAAGTCATAGATAAGAAACTAAGTCCTGCTAAACATCTGTGTTCTTAATTTCTGCATAAATATTAATTACAAAGATATTGCAATGATTTTTTTTCTTTTGCAAGGCAGTAATTAAAGTTATTTTTTTATAAAATGAACGGTGAACTCCTCTCAGAGTATTTCAACTCTAGCAAAAATATTGTTTGCTGTTTTAGTTTAGGCCTAGAAGAGAGAGCTTTGTAGAAGCTGGAACACTTTGAAGAAGAAAAGCATACTTTTCTTTTTCCAGCTATCTTCCTGAAAAGTTTCCCTGGTTTTCTTTAAAATATAAACTATGGACTGTTTAATGTCAACCAACTTCAGAATGGTGCACTTCATCATGTACAACAATAAATATGTGATATGAAAGGAGAGAATACATATTTCTTTGTCACTAATCTTAGCTTCCAGGTTACAGTAAACAACTAACAACTCAGGCAGGCTGATTTATTTTCCCCCTCTCTTACAAGTAAGACTTCAAAGTTCTGTAATCAGCTCCTTTTACCTGTTTTTATTTTCCAAAGACTGAATAATTTTATTTGATGTATTTTTAAGCCACTTCCCACAGTGTTTTCTCAGACCCACGTACAAGTCAGAAAATAAAACTGTTAAAAATATTTTTGATAAATTAAATATTAATACTGTATATAAATAAAGGGGCGCAGTGGCACAAGCGGTTAAGAGCGCGGCTTGCCGGCTGGAAGGTCGGCGGCCCGGGATCGCGACCCGGTGTCGCCGTGCAGCAGGGCGAGTGCCTGCTGTTCCGCCCCAGCTCCCGCCCACCTCGCGGTTCGAAAGCGCGTGAGCATGAGTAGACGGATAGGCGCCGCCCCTTCCGGCGGGAAGGTAACAGTGTCCGTGCGCCTTAGGCGTCCAGTCATGCCGGCCACATGACCACAGAGCCGTCCCAGGATGAACACTGGCTCTTCGGCGTGGAAACGGGGATGAGCGCCGCACCCTAGAGTCGGTCACGACTGGCAGGGCCTCCTTTACCTTTACCTTTACCTCCATACTACTTCATACACTGTTTTGTATGAAACAAAAGATAAATGATGAAAGTTGTACAAAAAAAGAAGGATGTAGTGAAACCCTCGTTTGCCAACAGGAATATCTTGGAAGCTTGGTTGTTTTTGAGGGAACTCTAGGTTAGAGCGTCTTTTTTCCTCATGCCAGGTTGTAATACTTAGCTCAGGCTGTATAAAACCAAAAACACTCTCGCTGCAATGGATACATTATTTGGAGCTGTTAGATTTTGGCAAGGGTGTCTGCAGGAATAAAGAAGTTAAGATGCTAGCCACAATCATATAATAGAGGCCCTGTCCTTTTATATCAAAGAGGTAGAGCTTTAATCTAATGATTGTGGTCATCCTCTTAATTTTTTTTACCTCCTTGCAGATCACCCTGGACTTTACATTAAGAATCATAACAAATCCAAAGAAGCTGATATTTCTACAAGTCAAGTTAAATTATTCAGATTTTTGGTTCTCAAAATGTTCACTTGAAAAACAATATAGTTTTAAAATAAATGTGTTTTGTTATAAGTTCTTTCAGAGTTTCAGCAGGATTGCAATGAATACATCCTTCTTGGGAATGCACTCCATATATTTATTATTTATTGATTTTTCAAAGTTTTATAGCCACCCATCTCACAAAACAGATGACTCTTGGGGCATACAGAAAATTGTAATTATATGTGTAATTTACAGAGCTTTCTTTCATTGAAAATATGACATTGTTACCATCAGAGATGAGTATAGCCCACAGGAAACAATTTTATGGGGGCATCTTTGATATTTTGATACCAAGTCACAACTGAAATAGATTTGAACAAATTGATTTGCCACTTGTGATCTTGATAGTATACAAAAAGTAAGCTCCACTTCAAATATTCATAAGTTACCACACTAACTTAGTCACAATTTGACAAAACTGTAATGAGCAGCGTGCTCTCTTTTTTATCTCCTTTGTGAGATAGTTTAATGAGAATAAACAGCTCTAATTTCTGCCTGTACATTCCATCAGCATTGTTCTCTTTATAACAAAGGAAGAATAAAAGAAATAAAAGAAGCAGAAAAGGCACTGCATACATTTGAATGTTCTTGAGAAAGAGATTTTCACCAATGAGGCAGTACAATGTGCAAATAAAGGTTGTGATAATTATACAGGAGTCAGAAATGAAGACAAAAGCAACATTTTATTCTCTTGGCAACTTGAATAAATTTAAGATATGCAATTTTAATGCAAAACATATGTGCTATTTGCATAGGCTAGTATTTGCATACTTCAAGAATGTAAAATTCTTCCCTTAGTCCTACAGAGGATGCAACTGTTGGATTTTCATTTTGTTTCTCATTGGTCCAATTTTTGAATAAGTGTTGTCTGGTGCTCATTCATATACCACACTGCATGCCATTCTGCAATTCTTTACCAATAAGTATATATTTTGATTTTCACTGCACTATTGTGGAGATCAAGAGATAGAGAAGCTTTCAGTAGTTTTTGCTGTGAGATAGCTGGTTTAATTCGTGTAAGTAATATATACCAAACAATTCTATCTGCTATAGAGTGTTCTGATGTCACAATCTTCACACCATCTAACCCAGCAGAGACATCCTTTCACTATCATCAGTAAAGACATAAGACAACTTCATAGAGCAACTCCAAACAGATGCCCTTAACATGAGATAGATTTGTGTCATGTCTGGACTAGCCTGTTTTAATTCATGCTGTAACCACAGTCTGTAGAACCCTCAAGATGTCTCAAACATGAGCCACTTGAAACAGCTAGGTTGACTTTAAGATATTTTAAATTCAAACTTCTTTGCACATCTCTTGTTATGATGATGGATAAGTTCAGTAAATTAATTCAATAGCTTAAGGTTTTGGTAGCCGTCCTGTTTCAGCTGTTTCTACTTTAAATAATTCCAGAAATTCTGGCTCTTTCCATTTCTTTTTTTCCCTTATGTTGGATTCTAAGATTCTTACTCAGGAGCAACTTTGATGACAATCACTAGCTTCAAAATGATGGGCACAACTCACCAGTTAAAACCTTATCACTTTTTACTTATGTGCAATGCAGGCAATGAATGTTAATAGGGATCGGGCTTTGTTCATCTGAATGTGCTCATCATTTTGAAGTCAGTGACTGTTGCCATTGATGCCTCTGCTCTGACAGCACACTCTTCACTCTTGAAGTGTGAGGGAACTCCAGATTCAGTTCTGGGTCAAACCAGCTAAGTTCCTGCTCAGCAGTTCATAGATTAAATAGGAATACTTTTTGAATCTCTCTTCCTCTGTTTCAGCTACATGCCAGCCAGAGGAGAAAGACTTCTGCTTCCAGAAATGGCCTCCTCATTGTCCAATTCATCTAAATAAGAATGATTGATTACACTAGTTTATTTAGCTTAAAAAACACAATCTCATAATGTCTGTGAAGACTCTCACTCGTCTAGGGTAATTGCATCGCAACAAAAGTTTAAAAAAGCAGGCATCTGGATTGGATTTTTCAAGTAGAAGATGTTTCACCTTTTATCCAAAAGGCTTTCTCAATTCTGA
>JANHZU010003508.1:498332-509033 GCA_032468055.1 Acrochordus granulatus
TAGATACACTGGAATAGTGGATTGGACTCAAGCAGAACACAAGGCCATGGATAGGAAGACCAGAAAAATAATGACAATGAATCATGCCCTTCATCCACAGAGTAATGTTGACAGAATCTATCTACCAAGGAAAATATGCAGGGGTGGAATGTTGCATGTACACCAGACAGTTGAAGGGAAAAAAAGAGCATTGGAAGAATATCTGAGGGATAGTGAAAAAAATGTACTGAAGCTACTATATCAGGAAGGGTTACTGAGTACTTGAGCAATCAAACTGGCAAAACATTACATGGCTAGTACATTAAAAAATAGCAGACAAAGCAGATAACAACACCTGGCAGTGGCTAAGAACTGGAAAATTGAAGAAAGAAACAGAGGGGCTAATTCTGGGTGCACAAGACCCAGCATTAAGAACAAATGCATATAAGGCTAGAATTGAGAAGACAGCAACAGATAGTTGCCGCCTTTGTAAAGAAGGTGAAGAAACAATGGACCACATAGTTAGCTGCTGCAAGAAGATCACACAGACTGATTGCAGACAACAGCATGACAAAGTAGCAACAATGGTGCATTGAGAGATCTGCAAGAAATACTTTGCCTGCAAGCAAGGCTTGGTGGGACCATAAAATAAATAAATAAATAAATAGAAATGATGAAACTAAAGTGCTTCATTACTTTCAAACAAACAGGCACCTGCCACAGAACACTTATTAATTGTTGGTATGAAAGACAAAAAAGTCTGGATAATGGATGTGGCAGTACCTGGAGACAGCAGAATAGAAGTGAAAGAACTGGAGAAGATAACAAAATACAAAGACCTGTAAATCAAAATAAAATGACTGTGGCAAAAGAAAACAAATAGCGATAGGTGCCTTGGGTACAATCCCAAAACAATTGGAGCCTCACTTGAATACCATTGGCATTGGCAAAGTCACAGTCAATTGCAGAAGGCAGCTGTACTTGGAACAGCTTACATCCTGCAATGATATCTTTAAATATCTTTGCGAAGGACTCAGTAGATGGACAAAAATGCCAAATCCAGTCTAAACATCTGGCTCTTTGTGTGACAAACCATAATAATAATAGGCATGCAAATACATATTCATTAAACATTGCAACATTTTATTAAACAATGCCACTTTTATTAATGAAATAAATATTTGTCACTCAATATTTTGGGTATTTTGACCAAGTATTAAGAATAATATATTTGTTTTAATTCTTTCATTTGTAGGCTGAGGTGAGAAGAAAATTGGTATAATTTCAAGATGAAGATGGCAATTTCAGTTTCTTGAGGTCCCTGATTAATTTCATGGGCTTGAATGACTTCCCTTTTCCTTAACATAATTTCTTGTCAGTTAAGGTTTGGAAGCCAAATCAGAATCTATTTTCTTTTTTCAAGCATTGGCTAATAATGCTATCAAAGAGATCCAAAAGAAAATTTCTAGTCTGAAGGATCAAAATTTCTAGTTTCTAAAAGCCCAAAAGAAATCTGTCCAGTGACTGTTGGTTTCTTATTGCTGCTGGAAAAACTACTAGGAGGAGGCAAGTAGAAGATAGTCTTAATATTACTGATTTATCAGCAGGAAATATTTTAAGACTAAATGGAAACTAATAAAAATATAGCTTTGATAAGATCAACCTGGACATTTTGCTGGAGGGTTTCTGACTTCCACTAGTTTTTAGATATTATTTCATTAAAAAAAACTTGTTGCCTTTTCAATTAAATAGTTCCCAGATCATTTTCATCTTGTCACATTTCTAATGAAAATACAAAATGTCCTACCCATAATCTATGAGCGAACTCATTACTTGAATGTGGAACATTATGTAACCAAAACAGCACCATCCATGTATAAGAAGGAAAATTCAGCAAGCCTGGGTGAACTATGTGGTTGGCCCAAATGCAAACAATCCTTAGGAAATGCAAATTTGAAAAAACATGACCGCAAATAGTCTGTGTCTCTCAGTATACATTGAATTCTAGAGGTCTGTTGGGTGAGAATCAGGAGAGAAGGAAGTGAATGGAATAGAATATTGTTACAGGGACAGGATCAGATTGCCTTGAAGCCTCAACAGGAGAATTCCAAATTTTGTTCCTTGTGGCATTCCTGTCATTTAACATATACATCCTCTAATTTGCAGCTCCCGTCCAAAGGATACTGACAGGCTGCTTGTGACTCCTGGCCTGCAATTTTTGCATTTTTGGTTACAGAGTAACAAACATAGTTCCTTTTGTCATATAACACTGAACCAAAGCAAACCATATTCTGCCATGGTATGTTACAGTGGCTGAGTTACCACACACTGCTCACCCTTAGAAGAAAGGGTTCTACTCTCTTTATCATTCTGGGTTTAAGGCATTGTACCCAAAGCCAGCCAGATGACCTCAGTGCATGGGACAGAGATAAAATACATAAATAAATCCTTCTGTTTCTTTTTCTCATACCAGCAGTAAAATGAGATTTCAAATTAGATGAAATAATTTTACCATTCTGTTTAGACAGCCCAAATCTACTGCCTGAGATGGTCACTTCACCTTGCCTAAGAACAGGACTGGTTTTGGCACATATAGGTTGCTTCACATACAGAACTTAGAATTGAAGAGGTTATGAATATGGGTGTGTTGGTCCACAATTTATTTCAAGATATTCTAGTTTTGCCAAACTCAAATTGTATAGTACTACTGGCTGTGCTCATTTATCCAGCCAAGCTGTGTGAAATGGATCCAAGGGTCAGTCTGTCAACAACTATCTTTATGCCCTTTTGTTTGAAGTTAATGTACATGTTTCTATGGAATTTGCATATAAAATTCATAAAAAAGAAGGAACTCTGAAATATTGCAGGAGGAGAATGACACAGAAAGGTGACCAGCATAATTTTTTTAAATGATAACCACTTCATCGGAACATAACATTTGTTTGTGCTGAAGTATAAATTTGCTTACAATGCCAAAATTTGAAAAAGTTATCAAAGCTTTATACAACAGGTTGGTCTGCATTAATGCAGAACTTAGAATAGATGCTGGTCAGTTGCCAAAACTACAGTCTGTAAATAACTAAAACATTCCTTCCTATCATTCTTATTTGAGGTCAAATAAAAGATCACAATTAATCTGTAACACTACTGAGCAAAGGTCATAGGAAGGAATTTAAAAAGCAAGTTAAAGTGATCTACTTACTTTGGAAAATATAAGTGGAAACTGTTTTATCTTCATATCTAAGCATTTAGGTTTTTGTGTTGAGAAGAGCTTATAAAGCCAAATAAGGAAAATGTGATTTCAATTCTTATAGGAATTTCTTAAGTGCCAGAGAGAAGACATCTGCCAAATATGTCAGGTGGGTTTCACCAGCCATTCCCCTGTTTAAAGAAACCTGGAAATTTCAGGACAAGCAGGAATCATAGTCTGATTAGGTCTGCTGATTAAACTTCTCAGCATTTCATTAGGGCTGGATTGACAGGAGCATTACATTTCACATATTAACAATGTGTATTTCCACCTATTACTCTAGGGTCAGTCACCCTCTCTTAGCTCTAGGGAGAAGGCGAGGGAAAATCTTGTCAATCCTCAGGGACTTGTCCAGGCAATCACCAGAGGCTGACTTGAATACACAATAAATAAAATAAATCATATATACTAGTTATCTGGGACCAATCCTATTAATTATTGTTTCTGATACTCAAATACATATTGAACAAGATTTCCATGTCAATTCAAGTACAGGTCTTTTGGTAACTGAGATTTTTTTAAAAAGACAGCAGAACTATAAAATTGCCTATACAATATTCTTGGGAATGAAGCATACCTCATGGGCGTCCAGAGGAAGTCATGTTGGAAAATAAAGGAAAATTTAAAACAGTCCATTTCAACTGTTTTGATTTAACACCCTCAAGCAGCTGCTGAAGCTTTGAAAATTCGTATCTACTCTTTCTGTCTTTGGGGGCAAAAGGAGAGAACAAAAATGTACTGTATCTTTCTATAAATGCTTAGGATATATTTGCTTTCTTTCTTCAACTTCCTCCAATTCTATAATCAGACTCACTTGGTCATGCCAGCTAATCTTTCAGGTAATCTCCCCTCATTTTAGAATATGAAATGTATATTATCACTGTAGCAAGCAGATCTTCCCTGTATTTTTTTTCTGTCCAAACTGTTCAAATTATGGTGGATAAAATAGGGCTGGGGAATAAAAGACACTTGCTCCTTGGGAGGAAAGTTATGGCAAAACTAGACAGCATATTAAAAAACAAGGACATCACCTTGCTGAGAAAGATCTGTATAGTCAAAACTATGGTTTTCTCCATAGTCATGTAGGCTGTGAGAGCTGGACCATAAGGAAGACTGAGCACTGAAGAATTGATGCCTTCAAATTGTGGTGCTGGAGAAGATTCTCGAGAGTCCCTTGGACTGCAAGGAGATCAAACCAGTCAGTCCTAAAGAAAATCAACCTTGACTGTTCATTGGAAAGACAGATACTGAAGCTGAAGCTCAAATACTTTGGCCACCTAATGCGAAGAGAGGACTCTTTAGAAAAGACCGTAATGCTGAGGAAGATTGAAGACAAAAGGAGATGGCAGAGGATGAGATGGGTGGATAACATCATAGACGCAATAGGTATGGATTTGGGCAGTGCAGGACAGGAAGGCCTGGTATGCTGTGATCCATGGGGTTGCAAATTGTCAGACACAACTGAGAGAGTGAACAACAGCAACAAAAATAGGGCTGAGTTATTTTGCTAGAAGGAACACTGGAACCACTGAGGAAAAGATTAGTGCACAAATAGGAAGTCCACTCTCTCATGCACTGATGATGCTACTAACTTGATAATGCATTTGCAGGAAAACAGCCAAGCTCAGACACCAAGAACCTAACTCTTCAATTTGATCTACATTTATTTTCTAATATTGGAGATAAGTGGTAACACACTGGCACAAATTCATTCCCAGAATAAAATGTGGCTTCTGACTGCTACACAAAGTGAATGTAGCTTCTGTTCAACTCATCAGCTTCAGTAGGTGGCAGCACCTGGCTGATTTTGCCTGCATTCAGAAACCAGGCAGGGCTGATGCTTGATGGGAGGCCAGGAAACATCAGACTGTGGAACAGTCTGTGAAGTTGAAAAACACATTTAGAAAAGGCAGGAGAAAATGACCTGAACTGCATTGAAACCCCTTTTGTATTGCTCCCGGGATACTACATGGTTGTCACCTTTACAACTCAGATTTTTTAAAAATCAAATTAGAGGCTTATTGTAGTTCATTGTTTCCCCAGAAAACCTGCTGGCTTTTATATTTACATGGCACTCCTATAACTAGGAGCTGGTAATATTTCAATCATTTGGGTGTTATCAGGCAATCTTATACAATGGCTTGGACCCTTCTCCTTCTTTTTAATGTCCAAAACAGATTCTTGATAATTTTCTGAGATGTGGAGCATTTTTAAAGAAAAAATAATTTGGGGATCTGGATTCACTTAACTTAGGGCACTGTGGTACTCACGGGAAGTACATTGGTCTGACTCCTGCCTTCTAACGCAATTAGTAGATTCATAATTAATAGACAAACTGTATAAAAGGTTTAACTAAAGCAGCCCTAATCTAGACCAGTGTATACACCTTAGCAACTTTAAATTGTGTGGACTCCAATTTATGCTAGCTGGAGAATTGTGGGAATTGACATCCACACATCTTAAAAGTTGCTGAGATTGAGAAATACTGATTTAGTCAGAGACTAAAATCTTTAGTCAGAGTGGGGTGTTTTCCCATCTGATACCATGTGTCTGCTGTTGGCAGCATTTGTAGAACATACTGGATGAGTTGTGGAAAACTCAATACTGATGGTCTAAAATCAAAGGGCCATAATGAAGTAGCATGTACTTCATGATTAAAAAGGGGCCCTTCTCGTCCTTCTGTCAGGCTCAGGAGGGCAGTTACAATGTGGATTCTTCGATATGTCTATGGTTCTTACTATACTACTCTACACCTATAGTATACTATATACTTTTGTTTGTAAGTCATATTTTAGAGTGAAGTCTGATATGTAAATCTAGACAATTGCAGCTAGCAAATTATAGTTAAACAAACTCCGGGTAAGTGTTAAGTTTGGGCTACAACAATGTGCAATAATAAGTGAACTTTCCATTACTAAGAACTCATTTTGCACACAAATGTCAAAAGAGAAAGCACTAAGGGAAATATACATACACTGCCCATACATGAAAAGAGAAAAACCTACATGCAAATTTGTTTCAAGTTATATAGAAAGCATATAAAAAATATTGCTATGTAATTTGTTCTTGCAAAATGGACTATTTAGTCCAATAAAATTTACTAAATGGATATTGTTTAGGAGAAAAAAACATTTAATGACTGTTGTATCACATTAACAAACTATCTTCTTGGAAGCTTGCTTGCTAAATTCTTAATATATTCAAGTATTGTATATATTTACTCGAAAAATTAATAGGGTACAGCAAATCTAAAAATTAGAACTATTCAGTAACATTAATGTATTAGATATAAAAGTGTGATAGTGAGTACTATACTTACTATGTTCTTTTTAACATATATGCATAATTCTTTATTTACTTAAATCAAGAGATATTTAAATGCTGCATACATTAACTATGCTCAGGATGTTAAAAGTATTTTTCAAATGTTATAGAATTAAAAATATAAATGTTTAGATTCAGGAACATATACTCTATAAATCTAATTTTAAAAATATCTAAATATTACAATAGATCTTTGTCATCATAACAGAAATGAATGAAATTCCTGGCCTGTTTTTTATCTTTGTAAGACTTCAAGGTCCCTAAATATTTTTCCCCAAGAGGTCTGCAATGAGGCCCTACTAATGGTCAGGAGAATGAAACAGAATATAACAGATAATCAAGTGAAAATAATTTCTGTTTCATTGTTCATTAGATCCTTCTTTCCTATAAATTTCATCCCACCCAGCATATTTCCAAGAGACACTGGGAACAAGGAAATTGAGCATCCACTATCCTGACATATGAATGGCTCTTTGGTTTCAATTCTGTATATATATGTATGACAAGGTCCTGAAGTATGTATAAGCTGCTGGAATGTCAAGCGAATGAAATTATTTATAGCATTAGGCTTTAAAAGAATTAACCCAATGTCCCAAAACACAATGAAACATGCAGCCTACCTGTTCACAATCATGAATAGGTGTTTAACTTTTCAATATCTAGTAAATGATCAATATTAAGAGCTGAACTATAAAAATTCTACAGTGTAATAAACCAGCTACAAGCAAAGAATGATGAGGATGTAAAGAAAACCAGTCAGAAAATCAAGATGAAAATGATAAGATGACTTGTCTGTACTTGAATGTCTGACCTGTTAGTTGTTCGTCACCTGCAGCAGGGGCGATGCGAATGTATGGTGTTGTAAGCTGAGTCACGATTATCGCAGCTAAGGCAAAGGAGGATTTCCAGGTCAGCATGCATGGGAAAAAAAAGCCAGACTGAAGCTAAACTAGCAAGAAAAAAATTGTTCCATTTTAATTTTTTTGATTCAGGGAGGGAGGGAGGGAGGGAGGGAGGAAGGAAGGAAGATAGGTAGGTGTTAAGAATATTTACACTAATTTTTTCATATAATTGAAAAATGTCTGGGTACACCATCATGTGAATAAGGATTAATGGGAACTGAACTATATATGGATAAACTGACAGTAATTCTTATTATCACAGCTGCTGTAAAAAAGCTGATAACAAATTCAGACGTCTTTTGAATAACTGAACGTGTAATTCATTCTTCAGTAGCATTTCCTCCTCCAGTTATACAGAACCACATAAAGAAATGCAGTGAAATAAACCACTTTTTGATGTTTTTCATATGATAACTTTAAAATTGCCTCTGTGCATACTACCTTGAACTATCAGAAGAAATGCAGAAACTCAGTGACAAATAAATAAACAATTTCTTCCAAAAAATGTTTACAAATAAATGAACCAGAAAAGGTAAATATAACAACATGAAATACCAAATTGGATTGGATCTTCTAGTGCAATTAATATAAACTGAATAATTCATAAATAAAATTCCTTAAAACACCAACAGAAAGGCAGTAGTTTCACCCATGTCTATGAATACTCATAAATCTAGTTTTCTTCATCCAACAGTATATTTCTTTTTTAAAAAAATCAGTGTTTGCTGTTAAAAATATTGTGAACACCCTCCCATTCTGAAAACTTAGTTTTATCTTAATTTACAAATGTTGGATCCTATAGATATAGGGAGTCCTTGCTTAATGACGGTTCATTCAGTGACAGTTTGACATTACAGCAGGGCTGAATGAAGGGGCTAATGACTATTCCCTGAAATTACAGCCATTGCATTGCCCCCACAGATATGTGATCCCACTTGGCCCACTGTACCTTGTGGCCCCTGATACCCTAGCTGATCTCCATCATTTTCTTGCTCCCACTGTTGACCAACCATGTCTGGCCTGGCCTTTTGTGAAGAAGCTGCTAACGCACCAGGCTTTCTTCTACAGGCTGCACGTGGCAGTTTCCTTGGGGGACCTGGGGAAGAGGGCCTCACCTGGCCAGCAGCTGTCTTGCAAAAGGTCAGGATGAGTTTGCCTTGTCAGAAGCAGGATCAAGAAGGTGATGAAGGTCAGCCAGGATTGTAGAGCACAGGGTGGAAGAGGGTGCAGGGCGACAAGGGTAGCTATAGCTCGGACTGAGCTGGGCCAGCTGGAGTTTCCCAGGTGGCTGAAGCTTTGTGCCATGCTGCTGGGCTAGGCGGAAGTTTTCTAGCAACTGTAGCTTCACACCATACCACGATGCTGGGACGGGCTGGGGTTTCCTGTGGCAGCTGCAGCTACAGGTAGTTGAGGGATGTTGAATGGGACATAGTCTCTTACCTCGAAAGAACCAAAGCTCTGGGAAGGATCAAGTCTGGAATGGCTTGGTTTGGGGCGGGTCTTCAGCTAATGATCATTGGAATTTGGTTAACAACAGCAACAAGAGTGCCATAATTGCCATTACTAAGCAATATCGTCACATGACATTACATTTTATGACTGCACTGCTTAACGACAGAAATTCTAGTCCCAATTACTGTCATAAGTCGAGGACTACCTGTAATAAGTGAAAGCTCTAGCTGACTTAATGGCCAAAACTAGATTAGCATCAGACACTCCAACATTCCTGGACTGAGGTGGGAGAGGTGGCAGATCAGTGGGCATAACCAGATGACTGAAATCTTATTCCTTTTTCACATGCCTTGCATGGATTACATGCCTGTAAAACTGGCACGGGCTTTGATTGTTCGTTGTACCCATCAGTTTAACGATAGTGATTCCTTCAGTGGATCTCCCTATCCCTAAGTTCTTGAAAAACTTTTGCAAATAGCAGTTTGTGATGAAAAGAGGAATGATTTGGAGCAAGTTGTCATCAACAACAGGGTAACAGTTTTTTCCAGTGACATGTTCCCAATATTACATATATATGCAAATGTAGGCTACTTTGCAAAATTCATGTCTTTCTTAACCTCTTTTCATTGTATATTGTGACAATTTTAGCTGTCTTCCTTTTACCTGTGTTTTTAATGCTTGTATTATAATCTCCACAGTAAATTTTTCATATTTTTGATTTATAAATCAACTCTTATATAACTTCAAAACATCAATATAAATAAGTAGAATGCATAATTTAACAGCCATGTTTCTATATCCATTATATAAAAAAAGCTACTATTATGAATTGTTTATTTCAGCTGCAAATTGTAAGTATCTTTGAATGTGAAACTCAAATGAAGTCATTGGGAATTGGGCAATAGACAAATGTAAATACTACTACTTCTATTACTAATAACAAAAATGTGTTGTTTTCTGCTCCCTGACTTCCAGTGACTCTGGGCAGTGTTAGAGGAGAAGGAATAGGCCCAGTCAAAATAGTTCTAATCTGTTTAATTCAGTTTCAAGAATTTCTCCAACTGCCAGCCCGGCACCTGTGCTTGGCAGATAAGCTAACGGTCCTCATGTGGGGTTGGCCCTCCTGTTCCTGAGCATATGTAATGACTCTAGACTGACCCCCTCTTAACACGTGGTTCAGTCCTTGCTTCCTCCACAGGCAGTTATAGTATAATATAACATACCTACAAAATATTTTTAGTAATAATATCTCCCATGGAGAACAGGATCCCCCTTCCATTTAAATCTGATTGCAGACTGATGAATAACTACAGAAGAATAAGCATGATCTCTTTTATGAAGGTGGAGAATACTTTAAAAAGATTGCAAGTACAGAGTATTTGCAATATACATTCAAACCTTTTCTATATTGAATTGTTCCTAAGCTTTTAGACTTACAATGCATACTCTGTTTGATGGAAGAGAGGAAAGAGGTAAGGCAATGTTTAAATGTCAGATGCAGCATTCACAGTTTTACTATGCTACAACTGAGAAACTGAATTCTGGCATGGCTTAAAAAAAGACCTCTTGAAAAGTAAGGGGGAATGACATAAAATTTTTTTTTTTAATTTTTGAATGAAGAAAAGAGTTTATCTTCTATATGCAGACATTAAAGTTCATAATTGTTATTTCACTATACAGTGGTGCCTTACAAGACGAGTAACTCACAGTGTGAGAAACTCGCAGGACGAGCAACAATTTTAATCAAAAAATATTCCGCTAGACGAGCCACAACTCACGAGACGAGGAAACTTC
>JANHZU010003508.1:540721-550833 GCA_032468055.1 Acrochordus granulatus
TGTTTCAATTTCTATGTATTTTTCTGCAGTTCCAAAGCTTTTAACTCCACAATTTTTTCCTACTCATATTTATGAGGGAATAAATTATGCTGACATCTTGTATTCACCTTCTTGGATCATCATTTTTTAAAAATTTCTGACTCATTTTATTTTCTTTCTATTTTGCTGTCTTCCTGGCAGGGCGTGTTACCAAAACCAAAGATGGACATGAGGTCAGGGCGTGCAAAGTAGCTGACAAGACAGGAAGCATCACCATCTCTGTGTGGGATGAGCTTGGCAGCCTCATCCAGCCAGGTGATATTATTCGGTTGACCAAAGGGTACGTAATGCAAGATTAGGATGACGCCAGGCTGAGCTCAGCCTAGCTTGTGTGCTACTTGGAAGGGACTGTGCCCAAATGTGAACCAGGTAAAATTAGCACTGAATTAGCTGTGACTTCCAATTCTTTTGGAAAAAGAGGGCAGTGGGAATATGAATTCTTCTCTTGAAAGGCTGCCATTGAATGTGGGAACAACAAAACAGTTCTTCTTTCTCTAAACTGGGTTTACTTCAATCAAATAATAGGAAGAGCTATTGGGCTGGTTCATCTCTTTGGCCCATCTAATCCAGGATTGTCTGCTGACTCACAATACATCTTCAAGGTCTTTCTCTTCTCCTCTGCTTAATCCTTTAACAGGAGGAGGGGACCAGGCTTCAGTAAGCAGGAAGTGGTCCCCTGTGCCACCTTATCTCTTGGAAGAATTCAGTGCTTGCTCCCATGAACTAGACCCAGAGAACTGTTCCTGAGGATAAAGTGGCAAGTGCAGGAAGAGTTCACTCTTCCCACTGGTCTGCCCTCTCATTCTGTCACACGCAGTGCTTTGTATATGATTGGAACTGACTCAGATATAAACTCTGACTTAGCAGTGAAGCCTTTCATAACCATATGTTGGCCATTGATCAACCTCTTAAAGCAGTCTTCCCTAACTTGTGACTCCCCATTTTTCCAACCTACATGGCTACTGATCAAGTTGGCTATAGGTGGTGATGCTTGGAGGGAACTGGTTAGGAAGGGTGCCTTAAGGAAATGGCCTGCTCAATTTTCCTGATTCTCTCTGCCCATTTCTTAGAAGTTGGTTGATGTTTCCTGTAATAATGGAGAAGCAAAGCTACTGTATTCTCTCCCCTCCTATCCCTCTATTCCTCCTCAAGAACCAAGTTGGACACTGTAGTGGTAGAACTCAGACATGGGAGAACTCAGACATGGGAGATGCTTGAGTCTTGCGAAATAAAGAGATATTCAGATAGTAGAACTTAACTGACTTGTCTGATCTGGAGATAAAAAACCCATGGGTCAGATCAGGTTAGTATTTGGATGTGAAACTGCTAGGAAATCTCTAAGCCAGAAAATAAGGAATCATGTTTATATTTATTTATTTTATGGGGAAAAAAAGCAGTGGAAATGACTTCACTATTGTTGCCACGGAAACAACATGGCACATCATAAAGTTCCAATGGTCAAGTTTGATCTAAGGGAGATTTCGCCTCTTTAAAAAACTGTTTTAATTGTGAGCAGGGGAATGATCAGAATTGCTTTCTATGCCGATATCTTCTCTGTAGATAACAGGAGTTTCGGTGAAAGATAATTTTTGATTTCCCCATAACTGGAGGAAAAGAACTCTTTTCTGAAGAGGGAGGGAGATTAGAAGGTATGTATTGGTGTTCAGCCTCTTAGCCTGTTGTTGATGCCCTGAATATCTTGCCCAACCTGAGTTTTTTAAAGAAGAGTATGATGATCCATTTCATTTGCATGGCTTATAGATAAAGAACAACCCCTGGAAGCAGTCTTTGGACAAGACATTCTTCTTGATGGTTCTTCTTGACCTGTTCATTTGTAAATTGTGGATCTCACTGTTTTTGAATTTATAATTCATATTTCAATATGTGACCTGAGCCAGAGTATGTTTTTATGGAGCTGAAAATTCAAGAACCTTTGCTCTACCTTCCAGCATTGTCCCAACAAAATGGGCAAGTAAGGTGAAATTTTGTGTTTTTTCTAAATAAGAGCAATGCCTTAGTATTCTTACCCAAACTCTAAATGGGTATGAGTGCTTAGATGTAGTATGCTCTTTTGAAATATATAGTAATGGATTGCGATCTCGTTTAATGTGATTTGTAACATCTTTCCTGTCATAGCTGGCTGTTTCTGCCTCTTCTGTCAATGAGCCTCCATCAAACATTACTGACAAAGCTGGCTTATTTTAAAATGGAGGCAGAATTAACAATTAGCAGTAAAACATCTTATTTTATTATAGTATCCTGTATTTTTTTGCCCTAAATTCTGTCTAGAGGAACATAACAGGTCTCAGGGATTCCTTTGTTGAATTATTCCCCAGTTAATGTTAAAAATGTGTACTTAAGCTGTGTTTCATTTTAGTTAACTGGACCTTCAGTTACTTTCTATAGACCAGTTTGGTCTGGCAGTTAAGACAGCAGGCTAGAAATCAGGAGACTGAGTTCTAGTCCCACCTTAGGCATGAAAGCCAGCTGGGTGACTTTGGGCTAGTTTCTCAACCCAACCTACCTCATGAGGTTGTGAGGAGAAAGGAGTATTATGTTTGCCACCTTGACTTATTTGTAAAATAATAAAGGCAGGTTAAAAAATAAATCTAAAATAAACAATAGAATCTACAACAAAGTTATTTAAACTTGTCTTTTAGAAACATAGTCAAAATATGCAACAATGTTTGTCCCAGTCAAATCTTGCATCAACCATGAATTTCTGAGAAAATTTTATGGAGACAATAAGGCGGTTCCTCTTACACAGTGCTTGTAATGATGACATGTTTTGAGTAGATAAAGTACTTTTAAAAACTAGAAAATCAGTGATGTGGCAGTGATGAATATTACTAACTCTGGTTGCCGGTAGCATCACTGTTCTGCAAAGCCTTTGGTCAGTTTTTCATAGTTATTCTTGTGTAAACCAAGGAAAGGGTGTGGTTTTAAGGAGTTGCTGATTGGGTGCTGTATTGGTACCCACTCATGCTCTGGATAATTTTTTCTCTCTTGAATCCAGTTCAGTACACAGCTCTATTATTAAGACCTGCCTCTAACCACACATTCAGTTATAATGGGCTAGTATATTTTCCTGATGTGCTTTCTTGTTGTATATTGAACTATAATTATCCATTAGTAAGACTCATGCAATAAATAGTTTGGAATTAAACTGGGTGACTTGTCTTCTGATCTTTTTGTCTGTCAAGTTCATAAACTTCTGCTAGGGACATGAGACTATTCTCTCCAGTTTAATTGGCCTTGTAATCCTGTAACTGGGATAAAATGGAGTAATCCACATCCATTTCCCCATTTAAAATACCTTGGACAGAGGTTTGGATACAAATGTGATGTATCCTGAATGAGACTGGAATTGTTTTTTTCTTAAATGTACAATAGAGTCATGGCTTGGGAACAATGCTACAAGACTTGCTTCTGTTTCAATATGCATACGTAACCGGATTTTACCCTAAGGTGACTTGTAAGATGTTCAGATTGCGATTTGGCATAATACGATATTAAAGTTGCTTTCTATTTGCATTTTAGCAGAACAAATATGTGACTCACACAAAGAGATGGATAATTTCTTTGGAGACTGATAGTACACTTCGGCCATCTATGCAAAAATTTTAGAAGCATTATTGATTTTTATTAGGCAGTATCTTGTCCCCTTTTGATCAGCCTCAGTAAAATCATCTTTGTAAAGCATTATTTTGTTGAATTATGAGTCTGAAGGGCCAAAGAAAAGCATAAAGTAGAATGAATCATAAGATCCCTTTTTACTAGAAATCTGTTATTTAATTCTTTAACTTGATACAATAAAGTTATCCAGTCGTTTAGTAATTACAATCAAAATATAGAAGTCTGCAATTAATATAAGACAAATCAAAGTTTAATTTTCAGTGCTTCAGATACATTTTGTATTGTTCTCTCCAGTTTAAAGAGTGTGATGATAAATGCAATGACCATTAATCAGCAACAGCTTATATATTTTATTTTGATAAAATTGGTACTGTCACTCCATTCTCTTCTGGCATGTTTAAGGCTATTTGTCTTCCCTTGTTTAGGTATGCATCTCTGTGGAAAGGATGCCTTACACTTTATACTGGAAGGGGAGGTGACCTGCAAAAAATTGGGGAGTGAGTATCTCATTTTGCTCATAATTGTTTGTTTTTTGAAACCTGGTAGGTAAGGAAGAGTTGTGTGCGCCTTAAGTGGAAGCATCTCTCTGGCATTTACTTCTTCTTTATGGTGTTTATCCAGCTTTTCTGGCAAAAGTCCTGCTCTTAATATTTGGTTTATTCTGCCTGAAAGGGGGGTGGGGGAATATAGAACTTGAGAATTCTATCTCAATAGAATGGCATCTTGATCAATATTTTCCATCCAGCGTAATTTTGGTCTTTTGAGTATAGTTTTAATCAGGTAAGTTTAGCCTTTTGTTGGGTTAAGACATGTCGCTTTCAAGGACTTGCAGCAGAAAAAACTGAAGTCCTCTATTTATCCACAGGCCAGGTTCAATAGAGGCAGCCGCAATGCGAGCTTCCACATCCTACTCTGGTATTGAGCTCCAGCCTGTCCTGGAGGAGCCAGCCTCTCTAGGGGTGTAAAGGTAAATTTCCCCCTCTCTGTAGCAGCCTTTTAGGTCCTAACTAAGGTCTCTGAGATCTACTGTGTCATGATTCAAGACTGTTGGCTTTTTAGCATTTATCAACTTTGAGTAGCCTGTTCATTGAGACCTGTATTCAAAATTTAAAAGCAAAGAGCTGGACCAGTTCAAATTTGTTACTCCACGGGCTGATTCATCCTGACATGAATGATGATAAGAGCATCAGATAATCACTGGGTGGCCATCAAAGGTCTAGCCCTGTGATGAAGATACTAGTTTTTCCTTGTGTTATGTCAGATGCAGCGGCAAGTTCTTGGCTTTTGGCTTTTTTTCCTCTGTAAATTGGGTTAATTGTGTATAATCAATAAATGAGGATTAATGTGATAGTGAGCCCATTCAAACTTGTTCAATATTAGTTCATGATTCATCTTCCAGTCATTCTGTGATAATCAAGGGATCATGCATATGTAAACCAGGCTAGAATAGACAGGAATATTTAGAACATAATTCTTACAGCTGGAATGTTAGATGGCCCTTGTATGATTATGCTTACAGCTAATTTACCCAATATGATCTCTGATTATTCACAGTATATTACCTTCCAGTATTTCTGCTTGCATTTTTTAGTAAAAGCAAAAAACCAAATGTGTCACTGAAACTTGTAGGATGTTGTCATAAAGGGGAAGAAGTGAAAATGAATAGTTGTGTTAGAAAATAAGTGTCAACAATCGAAATGGTATAGGGTGGGTATTTTAGCAAAAAAAAGTGCTGATCTCTTGGTGATCTGTGTTTAGAGAAAATTAATATGTATTTCTGAAAAAGTAGCTATTTGATTTTAGTTGGGCTAAGTGATGCCAGAGATTGAAATGCATTTGTTCTGGATTTTTGGCTAGTGTGAAAGATTGTTCTCCTGAGCAAACTGTTGCTTAACAGATTCTTCCTGACAGGAGACTCAGACCCTAATACAGTTGTTTAGAACAGGAGATTTTAAAGAGCAATTTAATATGCAGAATTTTGGGTGCAGTTATATATTTGGAATGTTAACTGTTCTGAAACACTTTGGAATCGTCATACACTAGCCTTACTATGTCTTCTTTGTGTGACTTAAATCTTGACATGTTTTCATACAAGTGAAGCATTCATGATTCAGTGGATCTCACTCCCAGGGAAATGTACAAAGGATTGTAGCCTTGATGTGCATCATTCTGCAGAAATGATTAGAATGTTAAATACAGGCATCTACATCAGAAGAAAAGTGAGCTTAGAGTTGCAACCTGCTTGGAAGGCAGTCTCATCATTTGTACAGGCTTTATTTTATTTTTCTTAGGGCTCGATGTTTGGATAGGCTGAGTATTAAACTGGAGTACTGTATTTTCATTAGTGGCTATCTCAAGGTTTATCACTGGAAATTGGATAGAGATTGCAAAAATAGTTGTGTCAAGAAACACAATTCTCTCATAAGCTTGTTTTTCTGTACAGGTTCTGCATGGTGTATTCAGAAGTGCCCAACTTCAGTGAACCCAGTTCAGATCACCCTGGGCAGTCCAATAAAGTGGTACGTTTGTCACATGCAGCTCCATTCTGGGCTCTGCCATCAGCAGTATTAAGCTAGATGTTGCTTGAGTCTGTCTAATGTGATCTTAGCCTCAATGAGTTTGCATCTTTATGGGAACAAATGGGTCTATGGGAGTGGGGAGGACATACCTTTTTCAAGAAAAACGTGGTTTGTTGTCTTAATGTTTTTTTCTTTGCATTTCTTTTTGAAGGCACAGGGTGAGCAGGCTAATAATTCCATTCCATCAGCTAATTTGGGTACTTGTACTTTTGGGCCAACTGGTAAGTAAGTGTGTAGAAGTAGAAGAGAAAATTGAATGACTATTCGGGAACATGTGTTCCTTTAAATTATGGCTGATTTGTAAAAAATAAAGGAAAATATAATTAACTTTGGTTTGCTCTAATATTAACCATCATAATGAAAGCCCAGTTTGGTCTAGAGTTTAAACAACAAACACACTTAAACTCAGCCCTGAGTTGTGATTGAACCATTATCCAAAACCTTGCTAGACATATCTCAGGAGGAGGGTGCTTCTTGCCCAGCCAGGTTTTGATAATACATTTCAGGCTGCACCTCCTGTTCTAGAATTTCATCATTATGAACAGACGAGTCTGTTCTTTTCAGTATAACCCCATAGATATCAACCATTTTATCAGGTGGTAACTTATTTGGGATAGTATACAGGAACCTGGATTTGCAGAACCACAGGTTCCTGATGCAGAGGACCTATCTAACCAAAAGCCAGGCCACAATAAAAAGGTATTTGCTAAGTAATCTCCTCCTGTGTAGCTAAATGTTCCTGGTAAGTTAACTCCTAATAAAAAAGTTTTTGCATCAGCATGTATATTACTATTTGTTTAGATCAGTATTTCTCAACATAAGCAACTTTTAAGATAGTTGAACTTCAACTCCCAGAATTCCCTAGTCAACGCCGTCAAAGCCACCCATCTTAAAGTTGCTGAGTTTGGGAAATACTGATTTAAATGGTGATTGCTGTGCTAACTTTTTTTGCGAGCTTTAGTGCTGTGTATAGGTTGACATACATTAGCCAGAACTCTCCTAAGATCCTGCTAAGTCACTAAAACTGTAACTGCTTGTTTTTCTTGTGCGTTGATTACCACCACATGGCAAGCTATCTCTTGGGACTTTGTGGTTTCCACAGGTGATTTCACTGGCTCTCAGCAACTTGATGTTAAATGCTCCCTAGTTGGAAACAGGCTCTTTTGAGCATAAGTAGTCTTCATTACTAAAAAACTGTGGCCTGAGAAAATAGAAAGTCTGATGGCAGTTTTTTTAATTGTTCCTTTTTTTTTAGGAAATGGTTTGCCAACTGGACTGGAGCTGAGTGGATTGTCAACTGCTTACAATCATGCTCCCACCTATTCAGGTTCTGGGAGGGCTGGCGGACGGGGGCCTGCTCCTCCAGGGCCTGTGCTGCCTAATAATGTTCGTCCCCTACAAAGCACAATAAGTAATGGGAGAGACCCCCGCAGAGCCTCCAAAAGATGACCAAACCAAATGCCACCCTGTCCACATAACCTCCTTAGCCTACTTGAACACTTGCTGCACTTTTATTTATGGTTTACTGTGAAATACGTTGTTCTTTTTGATTCTTAGCCTTCTATTGTCTGGAGGGAGGGACTTTCTCACTTTTCTGTCCCCCCTTGGTTCAAAAATTCAGTGAAGCTTCTGATCATGCATCACCCCAGAAAGAAAATACATGAAAATACAGAGGCATCTTCTGAAATAGATTTCCCTGTTAAATATTAGTTGCTGTTTTCCAAAAGGAAGCTCAGTTTTGGCTGGATGGGTATGTTTAGTTTTGTTTAGTTTGTATGATGCAGCATTAAGATGTTTGCTTATTTCCTTTCTGCTCCTGAGAGTGACACACATCCCAGTTGGTGGGAACTTGTGATGACTGGGGGGTGGGAATGGATAGGGAAAGGTTCTAGTTCTCAATTAAAAATTTCTAACAATAAGTGCAGATGAACCGTCCAAGCTGGTTGTCTTGTTATTTGGCTGGGGTTCTCTTACAGCAAAGGTCATGTGTCTTATCAGTGTAAGCTGATAAGAATCCAATCTATATATAAAATAGAAAAAAACTGTGTTTTATACTTGCCACATATTCTGCCTTTTAGTTAACAAAACGCTGCAAAATTAAAAGCCTCTCAAACATGCATCTCCATTTTTAATTACCATTCTCAGTGTTTGAAGTTTTTCATACTTGAAGTATTTTGTTCTCTAGAGCTTCTCTTGGTCACCAAATCTCAACTGGTGTGGAATCTCTTGGAAAAATATTTACAAATTGATTCTGCAGATTGCTGTTGTATGAGCCCCACTGATTTCAAATGGCAGGTAATGTTTTATGTGCAGGGAAGAGAGGGATTTCCTGGACACAGCCATAGAGCATCCTTGACATGGAAATTTTCCATTCACACAGTTTTTCCCCCATTAGACCATGAGAATATTTTCAGATTTGCAGATCATGCAGGATCGTTCTCAAGGGATAAATTATTAAATCAGTGTGGTGCTCGGCTCCATCCTTTTTGTATGTGAGTGGTGATGGATGCAACATACACAAAAGGAAGAGCGTTGATGTTGCAGTGTCATCCTTTCCATAAAGGGATCCTTCACACACCTCTGAAGCCATGAAGCTTCCTGGACAACATAAATCTACCCACATGGCTGAAGTGAATAGCCACAAAACAAAAGGTGGATGTGATCAGTGTCAACATGCACTTTTGTGAGAATCCTCAATCCTTAAGTGCCTCTTACACCAATACAGTTATGCTTTTTGCAGTTGTTGGTTTTGGAGGGCTTTTGGAAAAAAAGCCTTGATCCTGCCCACTTCAAGTTGTTTTCAGGCTACTGAATTTGAAAAAGCAAAATAACACTGGCATTAAAACTTTTATAGTTTTAAAAACCTTGCTTTGTAACTATTTTTAGTAACTATAAAACTACCCAGTCTTTGTTAAGATTATGATTGTAGTATATTGAAATGCTTTAAGATTACTGGATTTTCCTCTCCTTCCCCTTTTGGTTACCTTTTCAAAGAAGACCTCATGCAGTCATGTGAAAAAAAAAGTAAACCTCCTTTGAGTTCTATGGTTTTATGTATCAAGATACAGTAAAAATCATCTGGCCCTATCCATCTAGCAGTTCTTAAAAGTAGGTAAATAAAACCTCAGATGAACAACAACACATGACATATTACATCATGTCATTTATTTTACATAAAGACAGCCAAAATGGGGAAGCCGTCTGTGGAAAACTAAGTACAACTTATGGTTCAACAGTTTGTAGAACCACTTTTAGCAGCAATAACTTAAAGTAATAGTTTTCTGTATGACTTTATCAGTCTCTCATATTGATGTGGAGGGATTTTGGTCCACTCCTCTACAACATTGCTCAGTTCATTGGGGGTTTGTGGGCATTTATTTATGCACAGCTCTCTTGACTTCCTGCCGCAGCATTTCAGTCAGGTTAAGGTCTGGACTTGGACTGGGCCATTGCAACACCTTGATTCTTTATCAGCCATTTTGTTGTAGATTTGCTGGTGTGCTTGGGATCATTGTCCTGTTGCATGACTCAATGTCGGCCAAGTTTTGGCTGTCGGATAGATGGCCTCATACTTGACTCTAGAATACTTTGGTCTTCAGAGGGGTTCCTGGTCAACTCAATGACTGCAAGGTGCCCAGGTCCTGTGGCCACAAAACAAGTCCAAATCATCACCCTTCCACCACCATGCTTGACAGTTGGTGAGCAATGTTTGTGCTGATAAGCTGTATTTGATTTTTGCCAAACGTGGCACTGTGCATTATGGCCAAACATCTCCAGTTTGATCTTGTACAGTGGGGCAAAAAAGTATTTAGTCAGCCACCAATTGTGCAAGTTCTCCCACTTAAAAAGATGAGAGAG